>CAVNZG010000422.1:0-25241 GCA_963693315.1 Diogma glabrata | reverse complement strand
ATGAAATAAAAACAGATTATAAGAATTATATCTGAATCAGCATGAAGAATATATTTTTGTCATACCAATTCAGGTCCAAAAGCAAGTTTATACAGAGGCCACTCTTCAAATATATTTAATATATTTTTATCAAGATTCTGAGTAGTTTCCCGAACCCTCATATTGGACGTCTCTTTCCATTTCTCAAGAATCACATCACGAGGACTCCTCATATGTTGCAGTTCCTTTTTTATTGTAGAAAAGGTTTCCATATTTATATCATTTTCTGCAGAATAAAAGTTTTATGGATTAAAATTTATTATATAACATGTTTTTAGATTTTATTACCATTGGACACATGCGAACAAGAAGCCTCTAAAGATATTCTTTTTTGTGGCTTATGACCCGGTAAAAAGAATCGTAGTTTTCGCTGTTGATTCTGGAAACGATTGTATAGTTTTCCAACAGGTGGTTGGTGGCCTCTTCGTTGAAAATAAGTCGACTAAAAAAAGAGATATGATTAGAATTTTTAATGCTATGCGAAGTTTTAAAAACTTACCATCTCTTCACTCGGAAATTCTCGAACTATATCTTCCGATAGTTTTTGAATTTTCATAGTGGTTATTTTTATTTTATCAATGTAGACAAATTTTTCCACTATCAATGAGCAAATTAGATCTCTATGTCTATTTTCCAATAGTTTGTGCGTTGCAAAATAATCGAGAATAATTCGTCCACATTCCTGTTTTTTTAAAATACTGTGTATTGACTGTAAATTGAAAATATCTGTATTAATTAATCGTTGCTATTATTTAACTTAAGAATATTAAATTTACCGTATTATGATCATCCTCTTTTGTCGATATTTTGTCAATCGATCGTGAAAAGGTTAGTTCTGTTGAAATGTCGTCGTCATAATGTGGTGCTTCATAGTAGTTATTAGCTCTCTGCCAGGCAAACAAGTAATGCTCAAATTTAAGTCTGTTTCCTAACTCATTATTTGCAAAGAAATATTTTAAACTATGGTGCCTTATATATTGTAAACTCTCGTAATTCACACCCATATCTAAATAGTAAAAAAAATATTTATGTACGTACATAATATATATGTATTAAAATATTATTTCAAAATTTACTTACTTTTAAATTTTTCGAAAAGATATTCCATCTCCCATGATTTCAACAATGATTTAAATTCGATATCATTGACGTCTAATCCTGCATTTTCGGCGAAATTATCCTCAATGTTAAAGGAACTATCTTGAACGATTAATAACGTGTTTTCGTCAGTTGCTGGTACTTCCATAGTTGTTTCTTCAAATAAAAGCTCAGCATTTTCAATATAATTTTGTATTGGTTGCAAATATGAGGTTAAATCTGATTGGGTTTGACTAGCCATTTTTTGATTTAGCTGTTATATATATATACATATATACAATTATAATCGTGGTATTTTATATCAGTTCTCAAACGTTTCAAATCTTATTGAATGTTGTTAAGCTGTTTGTGGAATTGTCGACTGTTACGAACACGTTGCAAAACCAAATGATCGAAATCCTTTTTTATTGTACCAAACCAACACAGAGTTATAAACTGGATTGTATTCTTTTAGAAACAAAATTGTTTATTTGTCCACACCGGGACACAAAATTAAAATATGAAAAAATTGTTGGTTTTATTTAAACTAAATTTACAGTTTGTGATGTTTTTGAAAAAATTTTTACAATACCTCTATTTGTGTGTTTGTTTTTTTTGTGATTTTTATATAGATGGTTTTAGTGATTGCTATAATATTATCAAATTTTTTTTGAAAAACAATTTTACAATACGTGTATTTGTAATGAAAAGAAAACAGAATAAATATTTTGTCTTTTTGGCTTACATAATTTTTTTTATGTTCTGAGTGTGAGCAAATTAATTTAAAATTCATGTTTTTTTCTACACTCAGTACAGAACAGTTTAATTATATCTAAATTTGTGAAATTAATGTTCTTTTTACACTACTTATATAAAAGTCCAAGTTAAACAACTTTGAAATTGGATTAAAATAAATTTTTATTGCGGATGACAAATCCTTTGTTTGTTTTATATTTGCACATGGGAGGACTATTAAAATAAGTTATAGGATATATAAAATAACTTTCACTTTCTGTAATCATTTTATGAGATACATAGTGCTTAATATAAATTGATGAATACTTTTTCAATATTAGGTAAGGTGTTTCTTCTTCAAGAGTTACAAATATTCCTTTGATCAAATAGAATTCGGAAATGTGTCTTTGAAAACGGGAGATAAAAAAATCATTTTTAAAATTTGTACCCTTGTATGAAATAACTGAATAGAACTTAAGATTTGTCGAATTTAAACCGTATTTTTCGAAATTTACATTTGGAAATAAATTTGTAACCCTATTGTTTTCACTAATTTTACGAAGATTGTCAGAATGAGTCAATAATAGAGAAGCAAATTGAAATTGAGCTTTAATAGCCATACTCAAACAAATATTTCGTCTACTAGAGATGGTTCTTGCATATGTCTTTAACTCAAAATGTTTAGCTTCGTATCTAAAACAATAAATATTTTTTAATGGTCCTGAATTCTTAATTATTCTAGGATAATGGGTTAAAAAGTGAAATTTAGGCTTTAAGGTATCATTAAATAGTGATATAAACCTTGCGTTATGTTTTGAAATTCTTTGCTCAAGTTCACATATAGTCTCATTGTGAAAGTTGGTAGAAAGTAAAAGATCTATTAGTTCAACAAAGTCACATAAAAATTCCCACGTTAAATTATTCTCTGGGATCAAATCGCCAATTATTAAAGGTAGAAAATGTATAAATGACCACATTTCTCGAGCAGAAAACTGAAATTTTTTACATTTAATATGATTTAATTTTATATCTTTTGACATATTTCCTATATCATACTCTCCATAGGGAAAGATAGACTTTAATTTGTTTAATAAATCTAAATCAAAATATTTCTTGGAAATTAAGTCCGACAGTATATGTGACAAATTATAATGACAAACCCCTTCGAACAAGTCATGCATTATGTCAACGGCCATATTATTTACGACTTCAAAGGAGGGAATTGAATTAAAAATAGAATAACTATGAATACCTGTTTCAGTATTGTTATTTATGATAACATCACGACTATAGTTTTCTACTGTTCGGATTAACTCACTTTTTTCTATGGTTTGCTTTGAAGCACTGGTTTTATCAATTTTACAAAATCTGCAATAAAACTGCGCAGAAAATGATTTTGAAAAACCTAATAAAGAGTTTAGGCCCAAATTATCTCCCAAAATAAGTGCTAGAATAAAGTGTATTTGAATTGGTTTTTTATTAACATGTATGGTCAAGCCATCGGTTTCCAACATTTTGATTTCTTTGACAAGGGAATGAAGTGAAGTATTATTTCCAAATTCTTTTATAAAACAACTTCTAATTAAGCCAGCAACAAAAATATCATTTAGTCTAGAGATAGAATTCAATACAGGAAAATTGTAATATAGGCCGGTAATATTGTGTGTTCCAGTATGTGATCCAATGGGGTTGTTAACCTCAAAGTCGTCACCAAACAAAAAGAATGGGATTAAAATTTTGTTTGGGTATAAACGACGTTTTTCTTTCCATAGAAGCCCTTGCACAAAATGAGTTATGCAAGTTTCATCATTTTCTAATTTTTTTATATACTTTAGTGCAAACTCTAAAACACCTTCCATTTCAAAAATTTTTCTAAATTGAAATGTCAAAGGAAACATTATTCCTTTGCAATCTCGTTCTTCTAAAACCGGCACGCCTTGGTGGAATACTTCAGTAATTCTATTATCTATTGAAAATTGTAAAAGGGGATTAATCAAATCATTTTCTCTCAAAAATTTTAAAAATTTGTGTTCAGTATTTAATTCTTCAAATTGGCGAAACAGATCAAAAATCGAATTGAAATCATTTACATTTGATTCAAAAGTTGAAGGATCAATTCTCAAACTTGTAAATATTGTATTTAAATGAAACTTAATTGGTTGGATTAACATATTGTTAACATCACTTTGAATTTGTTCTACGTCCTTTCTTGTTATGTGATTGTTTCTATGCAATGAAAGTATAAATGAAGCAAAAATGTTCTTAAGTGGTTTAATAGTACAAGGTACGACTACAGCCATATCTTGTGATGTAGAATTTGAAGAACCTAGTTCAAATGTTGTATTTTCTTTTCTTATGCATGTTGAAGTGACTGTTGTATTCTGAGGTTCTGGATTGTTAGAATTTGTCATAAAAATTTGAGAACTATTAACAATTTCATTATTAAAATCATCAACAAACTGTTCTGTATTTGAGAAATGGCGCAATAGATGTTTTTTGAAACTATTAATATTTTGAAAATGTTGAAAGCAATTATTTTGCAGACACAAAAATGTGCCATTGGTTTTGCATCTATGAAAAATTTTTAAATGTTGTATTAGTCTAACCACTGAATTTTGACGCGATTTACAAATAAAACATTGAAACATTTTCGATAGACTTAACCTTTAAATTGCATTTTTTGAAAATAAGTTTCTAAAATAGAAACTGATAGCGTGTTTGTACTATTAAAATGTTTATGAGACACCTTAACCTATAAAATCACACATATTAGTTTGCTAATAATTAGTACTTATATACATTTTAGTGTATGTGTATACACGCAATTAAGTTATATACTTACTGTTTTATGATTTCGATGCGTTGTGTCTTGGTGAAGTTTTCGAATAATATGTTCAACTAATATTTTTTTCCCAAACTGATGATTATGTGGGAACAAATAATCAATTTGTTCTTGGTTTAAAGATACAATCAAACGAAAAAAACCTTCTTTATCTGGAATAAATAATTTTTAAACTAATAATCTCATTATCTAGAAACAAAATTTTACCTTTAATATTTTCATATGATTCACTATTATATAATTTTGTATTTTTAAGCAAATTTAATAACAACTTTGGGTTAAATGTTTCCATACCTTTAAAACTGTATGGTGCAAAAACGTATAACTATGAACTGATTTAAATCAGCATTTTTTTTTTTTCACCGAATAACGGTACAGTTTTACTTGTTTTGATGTTAAATTAATCAAAAATTATGTCAATTTAACATTGCTAGTGGAGTTTCTACAAAATATTTCGTTAAGTTAACAAGCAACGTTAGTTAATTTAACATTGCTTATGCAATTTTTACATAAAATAAAGTTAAAATTACATTTAAATTCGTGACTTTAACTTTTCAATAGTTGAAATTAGTTAAAATGTTTTATAACATTTTTTAAGTTAACTCAACTAAATCAATTGCCTATTTATGTAATTCTGACATGTTCAATAGTATAACGAACATAAATTTTTTTTTGATTATAACATATCAAAAATTGTAGCTTTAACATTGCTTTGTTGAAATTTGATAAAAAATATTAACTTTTGATAAGTTGAATTGAGGAAAACTAACGTTGATTTTACAATTTTTGCCTAACTTAGCCTGCAATGTTAAAATTACCTACGATTTTTTTTTGAGTGTAGGCGTCGAATAAAACCCAAAGTAATCATCCCCTTTGAAATGATCATTTCGATGTGCTTATTGAATTTTAAAGATGTTGTAAATAGCACGCCCAAATCAGAGTATTCGGTTAATCTTTCAATGTATTCGTTCATTATTTTATATGATGTTGTTATAGGCGACTTAGACTTAGATATACTCATTGTTTTACATTTTCGGATGTTCAATGACATACAGTTGACATCGCACCAGTGTAACACATTATCAATAGCACGTTGAATACAAATCGAATCACGAATACTTCCAATACTTTTAAACAATTTTACATCATCAGCAAAAAGCAGTATGCCAACTTCTGGTACAGTTGCAGGTAGATCGTTAATAGCGATTAAAAATAATGTAGAACTCAATGGATTCCCTTGAGGTACACCAGATGTTGGAATAAATTCACAAGATAGTTGATTTTCAATCTTTACGTAGGACACACGATTAGTTAAAAATGATAAAAACCATTTTAACGTTGCATTAGAGAACTCATAATTAGACAATTTAGTGATAATTACATTGTATTTTATCTTATCGAATGCGTTATTGAAATCTAAGTATACAACATCTAATTGTTTGTCTTTTGCCAATGATTCTGAGGCTGCATGGTGAAATTCCATTAAGTTTGTTAATGTAGATTTTCCTTTCACGAAACCATGTTGTTGGATACAGATATCTGAAATAATGCAATCTAGCAAGTATCGTGAAATTAATCCGTCAAAGACTTTTGCAATAGTTGATCCAATGCTTATAGCACGGTAATTTTCAGCATCATTTTTATTACCCTTTTTATGAAGTGGAAGAATATGAGTTATTTTCCACTTTTCAGGATATTTGTTTTGATTTATTGATTTATTAAAAAGTAGTTGCAGTGGAAGCGCAAGTGATATAGCACAATTTTTTAGAATAATTGGCGATACATTGTCGGTACCTTTTCCCTTACTAGGATCTATCTGTGTAAGTAATGTAAAAATTTGCTGCCATGAAAATGTTGATAATCTTTTATAGGTTTTTGTTTTATCATTGTTCATTGCATCTATGTAACTATCATTTCCTTGGTTTTTTGAATAGGTTTCACAAAAAAAGGATGCAAATATATTTGCTATGGATTGAATATCTGAAGTTGACGATCCTTTATACCGGATTGATGTGAAATTTGTTTTCGCCTGGCGATGATTTCGTACTGTAACGCGGTAATAAATAATCTGATCGACGGATTATTTTATAAAAATTTACTAACTTATAATTAAAAAATATCCACACATTTTCTGTGATTGTTTAACGTAATTTATTCGCCTAAATGTTTGCTTAAATTTGCTTTTGTTGTATTTTAAATTCATTGATATAATGTTAATTAATAAAGTTCAAACCTATTATTTAAATTTTAAATCGATTAACGTTTGTTGTGTTTTTTTGTAAAAGAACTGATTTTAATTTGATTTATATAAATTTTCTGATTTCTTTTGAATAAATATTAAAATTTCTTTATTAGTAAATAATATTGTAAAACCAATTGTAAAACCTAGATTTAGAAAAAAAGAAAGAAAAATGAAAATTGAACAACAAACCATTTAAAATTAAAACAAAAAGAAAAAAACTATAATCAAATGATTCATCGCTTATCAATTAATATCAAAAACTGCTATTTTTTGGATATTTTATAGTTGTTTACAAGTAAATGTTTCAAGAAAATAAACAAAAACAACCAACAGATGGTGTAACTAGGTGGTGCTCTGTTTAAGCAAGATGTTATCAGAAGTTGAAAGATCGAACTAAGAAATAATAGTTGGCCGTAATTATGTTTATAAACTCTACTTTGGAAAGTTTGGAAATCGTTGAGGTAATCTATCACATTTAATGGGAAATTCAAGAAATAGTTGAAGTTTAAACCGACATATGCCTGTACAACGAAAATAGCTCAAGTTGTCAAAGTGGCCAACTAACAAAAAATAAACAATCGAGGGGAAATTTATTACAAAAAAATATAATGTTGATGGATAGAGAAATATGGGTATATATAGCTGATAAAAGTTACCGATCAGTCTATTCGTTTTTGGCGTTCACCAGCAACACAGCTATTCGTTTTTGGCGTTCACCAGCAACACACCAATCGTTTTGGGACGTTCACAGCAACACATCAAACTTGGCTGCAATATAATTCTAAAGATATTGCGAAGAAGAGGATATGAAGAACAACGCATGCCGCATCAAAATTTTGGGTATTTGCTTATATTCTTTTTATATATATTGTGTTAATTTAGCAAAATAATTTATTTATTTATTTGTGAAGCTGATTAATGTTTTTTTTTGTTTGTTTAAATTATTAAATAATTGTGAATTAATTTGCGAATTTTAATTAAAGAAATTATAGTTTATTAAATGGAAAATAATTGTTGAAATTTAATTTATTTTGTTTTTCTTTATTTATTGTGTTTGTGTGTTTTTAGATATTGCTGTTTTGTGTTGTGTGTAAAAAAAATTAAAGAAACTGCTTCGTCAGAACATATTTGACAAAGGCCCGTCCCACCAAAAAAAATAAATATAGCGCTGCGTGGAAGGTGACGTTACATTTTGGCATCCCTTGTGGGGACATATCCAGAGAAAACAACAGCTTTGTCAACCTAGTTCTGATAAAATAGTTTCTTTTATGTTAATTGTTTGTGTTGAAATTCAAAAAAATTGTGTTTTTGGTGAGGTTAAATATTATATTTTTGTGGATTGGAAATTTGTGTTGTCTTAAGTGTTTTATTGTTTAATATTTGTTCTGGTGAAAATTTAGGAGAATTTAAAAAAAAATAAAAAATGTTTATGCAATAATTATAATAATTGTGAATTGTATTGTTTTGGTGATGTGAATATTTTTTTGGATAGATTAATTTGTGTTAAGTGTTTTAATTGTTAAAAACAAAGTCTTGTGAAAATTGTTGAAAATTTAAAAATAAAAAGAAATTTTTTTTTTTGTTGTGATAATTATAATAATTGTGAATTGTGTTGTTTTGGTGACGGAATATTTTTTTGGATAGTTTAATTTGTGTTAAGTGTTTTATTGTTAAAACTGAGTTTCGAGAAAATTATTGAGAACTTAAAAATTAAAAGAAAAGGAAATTTGTGTAATATATGTAAAATTGTGGTTGTTTTGGTGATTAGTGAAATAATAGTTTTTTGTTGTGCTGTAAATTGTAAAACAGTAATCGTTACGAGTATTATAAAAAAAAATAAGGTTATTTTCGTAACTTAATAGTAATTGTGAAATTAATACATATAATTACAAATTCTGAGTCTGTGTAAAATAATTTTTTGCTGTGATTTTTAAGTCAAAAAAATGTTTTGACGATACTGTGGAACGCTGATATTGACTTCTAGAATGCTGAATGCTTTAAAAGGTACATTTTATAAATTACATTTTTTTTTGACAAATGAATAAAATAAATAACTTTTCTTTAAAATAAAATTCTGCGGTAGTTATTATTTATAGTAATTTATTTTATTTTCTAATACTGCGTGATATTTCCAATATTTTGTGCGCTGTGCTTTTTTGATTTTTTTTTGAAAAAAAAATATATTTGACTAGGTTTTGGTTGTTTACAAGTGGCTTTAATATTTTTGTTTTTTTTCTGAGTGTTTTTGACCTCTTTTAACATGTCGAATTTAAACGGGTTTGGCTATGAGCCAATGCATCTAAGTGAGGAAGAAAGAAAACATGAGTTGTTGATTACAGGAATTACAGGATTAACGACAGCCAGAGCTGAAACAGCTGCGTTAAGAAATATTTTAGCAAAAAACGACACAATTTTAGATACCAGGTTTCTCACACATTCCACCAAATCTATAGAAGAATTAGACAGAGGTAGGAAGATCTTAGTAGTACTAACAGATGAACTGTCAATAGCGGAAGCAAAAAACGATAGGCTGTTATTAGAAATTATTAGGTCAAGAGTTGGTTTGTGGGTCAATCGCATTTCGCGAATCGAGGATAATGCTTTATTGGGCTTTGAAACTGTACAAGACGGCCTTAAAAATCTGTTCACGCAAGTAATGACGCATTTGGATCTAGTGAAAATACAATCCCCCCAATTTCTTCCGTTGAATCTAGTTAGCGAAGTATCATGTTAGTGACATAAAGAAGTACATTAATTGAGAGCAGGATTTAAAAATAAAGCAAACCGATTAATTACTGTGTTTTAATGTGTTTTATGCTTTGTGTTTTAATGTGTTTTATGTGTAAGCTCTGTGTTTTAATGTGTTTTATGCTTTGTGTTTTAATGTGTTTTATGTTTAAGCTATGTGTTTTAATGTGTTTTATGTTCAAGCTATGTGTTTCAATGTGTTTTGTGTTTGAATTTTGTGTTTTGACGTGTTTTGTAAGCGTATTTGTAATATAAAAAAAAATATATCTATTATTTCAGTTCACAATTTTTTATTTGTTCAGTCGTTCATTCTAAAATTACATAGTTAGAATAATTTGTTACAAAATTTTTTACGTTATTTTTTCACATACCATTTATTAAATTCTAGTTACAATTTGACAAACTATGTGTTAGGATAGATGTTTTTGTACTATACTGTAGTTCTTTTTCTTTTAAGTTTGTGTTGCATGCATACTTTCCGAAACTCAATAGGTGTTAGGTAAATTGATTCTTTTTTTTTTTTTTGTTGTTAGGATAATTATGTTAAGCTATCTACGGTTAAGGGTTTTTAATCATAAAATTAGCTTAGTTGTTTAGGTGAGAGTGATCCTTGTACGAATTAGCAATATTCGTTCAAGAAACAGTATATTGTTATATCTGAATTACTTCAGTTTTTCCAATATACGATCACTTTCTCACTGTGTTGTTAGGATTGTAGTTTTATGTACATGAACTGTTGTGTTCATACATAATGATTTTGTTTTTGTTTTGTATAAGAATGATCCTTAATTCGGCGTCCCACGTCAGATTAAGAGACAGCATTCTGTTGTGTCTGTTTCATCACAGTTTTCTCAGAATGCGATAATCTTCTTATCAGTTGTGTTTTGTTAGGTTTAGTTTCAGGTACATGAACTATGTTGTTCATGCACGCTGATTTTGTTTTGAATAAGAATGATTCTTAATTTGGCGTTACACGTCAGATTAAGAGACAGCATTCTGTTGTGTCTGTTTCCCCACAGTTCTCTCAGAATGCGATAATCTTCTTATCGGTTGTGTTTTTGTTAGGTTTAGTTTCAGGTACATGAACTGTGTTGTTCATGCACGCTGATTTTGTTTTCGTAAGGATGATCCTTAGTTTGGCGTTACAGTCAGATTAAGAGACAGCATTCTGTTGTGTCTGTTTCATCACAGTTTCTCAGAATGCGATAATCTTCTTATTAGTTGTGTTTTGTTAGGTTTAGTTCCAGGTGCATGGACTGTTTTGTTCATGCATGTTGATTGTGTTTTCTGTAAGAACGATCCTTAATCCAGTGTCACTCGTCAGATTAAGAGACAGTATTCTGTTGTGTCTGTTTTATTACAGTTTCTCAGAATGCGATAATCTTCTTATTAGTTGTTAATTTTGGTTTTTGGTTAGCTTAAGTTTTTGGTGTTTGTTACCTTAAAATAATTCATGTTATTAAATTTTGGCGAGAAAAATATAATGGCTAGATTTAGTCGCGGTCATGCAATGTGGATATAAATAACGTAAGTTTTTTTTGAGTACGATTCTGTGGTGTTGTTTTACATAGTTGTTTCGGGTTCATAGTGGTTTTGGTGATACGGTAGACATACATTGCATGTGGACTTTTGAGAACATTTTCGATACTGTGGTTGTTATTTTTGGTTTTGGTTCTGGTTAACATCGAAAATGTTCTCAAAAATTCTACAAAAGGTGTGATGTAACGCGGTAATAAATAATCTGATCGACGGATTATTTTATAAAAATTTACTAACTTATAATTAAAAAATATCCACACATTTTCTGTGATTGTTTAACGTAATTTATTCGCCTAAATGTTTGCTTAAATTTGCTTTTGTTGTATTTTAAATTCATTGATATAATGTTAATTAATAAAGTTCAAACCTATTATTTAAATTTTAAATCGATTAACGTTTGTTGTGTTTTTTTGTAAAAGAACTGATTTTAATTTGATTTATATAAATTTTCTGATTTCTTTTGAATAAATATTAAAATTTCTTTATTAGTAAATAATATTGTAAAACCAATTGTAAAACCTAGATTTAGAAAAAAAGAAAGAAAAATGAAAATTGAACAACAAACCATTTAAAATTAAAACAAAAAGAAAAAAACTATAATCAAATGATTCATCGCTTATCAATTAATATCAAAAACTGCTATTTTTTGGATATTTTATAGTTGTTTACAAGTAAATGTTTCAAGAAAATAAACAAAAACAACCAACAGATGGTGTAACTAGGTGGTGCTCTGTTTAAGCAAGATGTTATCAGAAGTTGAAAGATCGAACTAAGAAATAATAGTTGGCCGTAATTATGTTTATAAACTCTACTTTGGAAAGTTTGGAAATCGTTGAGGTAATCTATCACATTTAATGGGAAATTCAAGAAATAGTTGAAGTTTAAACCGACATATGCCTGTACAACGAAAATAGCTCAAGTTGTCAAAGTGGCCAACTAACAAAAAATAAACAATCGAGGGGAAATTTATTACAAAAAAATATAATGTTGATGGATAGAGAAATATGGGTATATATAGCTGATAAAAGTTACCGATCAGTCTATTCGTTTTTGGCGTTCACCAGCAACACAGCTATTCGTTTTTGGCGTTCACCAGCAACACACTAATCGTTTTGGGACGTTCACAGCAACACATCAAACTTGGCTGCAATATAATTCTAAAGATATTGCGAAGAAGAGGATATGAAGAACAACGCATGCCGCATCAAAATTTTGGGTATTTGCTTATATTCTTTTTATATATATTGTGTTAATTTAGCAAAATAATTTATTTATTTATTTGTGAAGCTGATTAATGTTTTTTTTGTTTGTTTAAATTATTAAATAATTGTGAATTAATTTGCGAATTTTAATTAAAGAAATTATAGTTTATTAAATGGAAAATAATTGTTGAAATTTAATTTATTTTGTTTTTCTTTATTTATTGTGTTTGTGTGTTTTTAGATATTGCTGTTTTGTGTTGTGTGTAAAAAAAATTAAAGAAACTGCTTCGTCAGAACATATTTGACAAAGGCCCGTCCCACCAAAAAAAATAAATATAGCGCTGCGTGGAAGGTGACGTTACAGTACATATTCCCAAAATTTTTTTGGATCATTAAGTACGTTATCCTCCAAATTTTGTATATGGTTTGCATGTAATTTTTTATTAAGATCATTAAAATTAACTATCAGTTGCTTTAGTATAGATGTATCATTTGTCAATCTTACTCTTTTGTATTCTTTTCGAACTTTATTTCGGATATTTGAAAGCTTTTTACAGATCCATGGTGGATCAGAATTTGATTTAGGATGGTACTTTTGAATAAACTTTTCAAATCCGTCATACAAGACACAATAAAACATATCAAGAGAATCATCAATTGTTTTATTAAAGAACATCGTTTCAAAATCAAATGAAAGCAAATAATTCTGAAGTCCATCAAAATTCGCTTTTTTGAAAGAAAAAATCATATTTTTTACATTGGTATTGTTTGGAAAATATTTTGATGAGGTTATTTGGTTACATATGATAACTCCAATGGCGGATGGTGCGGATCAATTTGTGCAATGGGATTTAAACTTACGTTCAACTCACATAAATCAGACTCAGATACATAAATCAAATCAAGAATATTTCCAGATGGATTTTTAAAGTGATTTAATTGATGTAGACCATAAAGCCCGATTTCATTTATAAATTCACTTGCAAAATTTGGGAATTTGGCAGGTGTAAACGAGTTCAGCTCAGGATCATAACTCCATTGTGTTCCGGAGAAGTTCATATCACCCATTACCATAAGTGAATCAGATGATGCTTTCTATACCTTTTATGGCTGATACATGTTTATTGTATGTTTCAAGAGACGAGTTTGGTGGCGTATACATAGTATAAATCAATATATCTTCTTCTGCAGTGACAATTTTAACCAAAAGGTGCTCTATTTTTAAATTGTTTGAAAATCTTATTTCTTCAGATGAAAAGTTCGTGTGAACTGCAATAAGAACACCACCACCACGTTTTGTACCAGTGGTTGTGTGGCGATCTGCACGATAAACGTTATACTTGTTATCAAAAAACTCGGAGGTGTTATGTGATTCGTTTAACCAAGTTTCAGTTAAAACAATAACATCGAAATCACAAAATATAGTGTACTATATTAGTATAAAGTAGTACTTAGTATAAATATAGTACTTTATACTAGTATAAAGTACTATATTTATAAAAATCTTTGGTAGAGTCTAATGAATAATTTTCTGCAACTTCGCAAACTTTGTCGACAGCCTTAAAATATTTAGTTATTTTCTGTTGGTTTGACGATTTTAAATTTTAAATGTTGGAAAGCGGTTGTGTTGAAAATTGCAAATTGATATGTGGAAGATGTTTGATAGTTATAGTTGTAGAATCAGTTCTATCATTTAACTTTATATTTGGTTGTTTTGATTGACAGAGTTTTGAAAAAAAATCTCAGAGGAAGCATGATTAGGATCATTAACAGTAGAGAGAGATATCTGACTTGAAGGTAATGTTGAATCTAATGATAGAGTTGACCTTTTAGTTGTTTTATTCTTTGCAATGAAATCACCAATTAATACATGTTGAGGCCAGAAATCTGTTTGAATAAGAACAATTTTTTAGAATAATTGGCGATACATTGTCGGTACCTTTTCCCTTACTAGGATCTATCTGTGTAAGTAATGTAAAAATTTGCTGCCATGAAAATGTTGATAATCTTTTATAGGTTTTTGTTTTATCATTGTTCATTGCATCTATGTAACTATCATTTCCTTGGTTTTTTGAATAGGTTTCACAAAAAAAGGATGCAAATATATTTGCTATGGATTGAATATCTGAAGTTGACGATCCTTTATACCGGATTGATGTGAAATTTGTTTTCGCCTGGCGATGATTTCGTACATATTCCCAAAATTTTTTTGGATCATTAAGTACGTTATCCTCCAAATTTTGTATATGGTTTGCATGTAATTTTTTATTAAGATCATTAAAATTAACTATCAGTTGCTTTAGTATAGATGTATCATTTGTCAATCTTACTCTTTTGTATTCTTTTCGAACTTTATTTCGGATATTTGAAAGCTTTTTACAGATCCATGGTGGATCAGAATTTGATTTAGGATGGTACTTTTGAATAAACTTTTCAAATCCGTCATACAAGACACAATAAAACATATCAAGAGAATCATCAATTGTTTTATTAAAGAACATCGTTTCAAAATCAAATGAAAGCAAATAATTCTGAAGTCCATCAAAATTCGCTTTTTTGAAAGAAAAAATCATATTTTTTACATTGGTATTGTTTGGAAAATATTTTGATGAGGTTATTTGGTTACATATGATAACTCCAATGGCGGATGGTGCGGATCAATTTGTGCAATGGGATTTAAACTTACGTTCAACTCACATAAATCAGACTCAGATACATAAATCAAATCAAGAATATTTCCAGATGGATTTTTAAAGTGGTTTAATTGATGTAGACCATAAAGCCCGATTTCATTTATAAATTCACTTGCAAAATTTGGGAATTTGGCAGGTGTAAACGAGTTCAGCTCAGGATCATAACTCCATTGTGTTCCGGAGAAGTTCATATCACCCATTACCATAAGTGAATCAGATGATGCTTTCTATACCTTTTATGGCTGATACATGTTTATTGTATGTTTCAAGAGACGAGTTTGGTGGCGTATACATAGTATAAATCAATATATCTTCTTCTGCAGTGACAATTTTAACCAAAAGGTGCTCTATTTTTAAATTGTTTGAAAATCTTATTTCTTCAGATGAAAAGTTCGTGTGAACTGCAATAAGAACACCACCACCACGTTTTGTACCAGTGGTTGTGTGGCGATCTGCACGATAAACGTTATACTTGTTATCAAAAAACTCGGAGGTGTTATGTGATTCGTTTAACCAAGTTTCAGTTAAAACAATAACATCGAAATCACAAAATATAGTGTACTATATTAGTATAAAGTAGTACTTAGTATAAATATAGTACTTTATACTAGTATAAAGTACTATATTTATAAAAATCTTTGGTAGAGTCTAATGAATAATTTTCTGCAACTTCGCAAACTTTGTCGACAGCCTTAAAATATTTAGTTATTTTCTGTTGGTTTGACGATTTTAAATTTTAAATGTTGGAAAGCGGTTGTGTTGAAAATTGCAAATTGATATGTGGAAGATGTTTGATAGTTATAGTTGTAGAATCAGTTCTATCATTTAACTTTATATTTGGTTGTTTTGATTGACAGAGTTTTGAAAAAAAATCTCAGAGGAAGCATGATTAGGATCATTAACAGTAGAGAGAGATATCTGACTTGAAGGTAATGTTGAATCTAATGATAGAGTTGACCTTTTAGTTGTTTTATTCTTTGCAATGAAATCACCAATTAATACATGTTGAGGCCAGAAATCTGTTTGAATAAGACTATCATATAGGTCCTCAGTGCACGACAATTTAAACGACACAAAGCTCAAATCATCAAGACTTTGATCAGCTTTAACCAGTAAACGTAGTACAATATTATCATGAGGATAGTCTAATTTTCTTTTTATGTAGGCTGTTATTTTGGTAACGTCAATCGATGGGTGTAACCGTGAAACATATATCGATCTTGAAAGAATCTTTCGATTTGATGAATTTGAGACAACTGATTTTTGGCGAATAGAAACAGCTGAACCCAATTCATGATTTGTATCTGAACTGGTACCAGACACCAAATTACGATTTTGAAAGATAAATTTATGACTAGTTTCTTCGTTTTCCAAAACCTTGTCAGAATTCTCTTTATTAACCAGCGATGATGAATTACGACAAGGCACATAATCGTTGGTTGTTTTTGGCATTGACTCAAAATGTGACACATCACTATATTTCTGAACAATGTTACGTTTTTTCCTAGGGGGACTAATGACAGAAGTTGCATTTGTTGATTGGAATCGTCCTTAAATTTATTCTTAATAAATGCAACATCAGCAATTAATGAATTCATACTTTTATTCAAAACTTCAAAATTCGTCATTTCTATGTTATCAGTTGAGGTTGATATAGTTTTGGTTGAGCGCGTAGATGAAGATGTTAATGTATCATTTATAGTTTTATTTCTATAGTAGAAAATGTTGATGCACCATTATCACAGCAGTCATCACATAAAAATTTCAAGTTTCTCATTTCTTTAACTGCAGACAGAGCTTCATATGTTAACCCTCCACATTGGATGGCATGAAATATGTTCTCACAAAATAAACATTTCATCATATCTTGTAAATCACCTTCAGGTTTGCTACACCAAAAGCAAAGTTTCATTTTGATAAATTCTTTTAGTAGTATAAATTCAGAAGTATCAAATTAATTATAATCAATCAACTGCAATATAAAAGAATTCATTTTTTTTTCAAAATTCTAAAAATATTGCAAAAATTATAACAAAAACATTTTTCCAAAATTTTAAAAATATTGCAAAAATTATTACAAAATCAAAAATACACTTTTTCAAAATTGCAAAAATAAAACTAACAAATTCAAAAATTTCTATTGTCAATTTCATTTCAATTTAATTTACGTCATAAAAACAGCTATATTTTTTTTTCCAAAAAATTGGCTAAAAAAATAAATGAAACCATTTTTTGACACGCTTGACATTATTTTTTTGACAAACTTATAATGCCATAATTTTCAATAATAATAATAAAATTCAAACAAATAATTAATTTTATTTTTTTCCAAAAAATTGGGTAAAAAATCTTTCTTTTGAACTTGACAACATTTGAACACTTGACAACATTTTTTTGTCAAACTTCTAATGCCATAAATCTCAATAATAATAAATAAAATAAAATTTCATTTCAAACACAAACATTTTATTTTTTTCCAAAAATTGTGTAAAAAAATAAATAAAAATTTTTCTTTTGACACACTTGACAACATTTTTTTGACAAACTTATAAAGCAATAATCTAGATTTTGGTCTCACATACCAATCCCGACCATCAAGATTTCTCCAAATTCAATGTTCCTACTCGTAATTACTTAAAATGAACGATTTTAAGCAAAAAATATGCAAATTTCCTTGTTTTGACACACTTAATGATTTTTTTGACACACTTCCGGTACAGTTATCGAACACAGCGTCCTTTCGGACCTGTCCCTTGAGTATACCTATTTTTAGAAAAAAAAATTTTTGAAATCCCTCCAGTGGTTTTCTCTGCAGCGTAGGTAATGACGGCCGGACGGCCGGCCGGCCGGCCGACAGACAGACATACATTTTTTTTTTTGCCTTTTTAGAATCAGTAGGTCCTAAAACGTCGAGAAATGCCAAAAAAAGTGGGGGTAAGAATTTCACTTTTGGCTCATGATTGTAATACTTAAGTCTTTCAGACCGAAGTAAAATACAAGTTTGATAATCTGATGTTGACTAGCTGATTGTTTGTCGTAAAAAGAATTTATTTAATTCTAATTAAAATAAACATGGCAAAATTTTATTCGATCTTTCGGGAATTCTATGTTTTAAAGTATTTTGCTATTTCTATATTTTTAAATCGGCCAGTATTAAAATGTCGATAGCTTTGATTTTCCGAACTGTTTCTTATGGAGGGTGAAAGACTCCATAGAACCCATAGAACCCAAGACTCCATAGAACCCCCCTTTCAGTAAAAGCGACATCGCATGGAAAATAAAATTGATTATCAAAATAAGTAGAAAATGTGATCGATCGTTGCTACTATTTCAGGTTCTTTTCCAAAGAATAGTGTATATGAAACCTTTAAGTTATCATTGGTCAAAACGATTGAGTTGAAACATACGGTAATAAAAAGAAATTTTTTTTTTTAAAATAATCCAGAATTTCAAAACCTTGATATGTTTAGCGTTTTAGTTGAATAAAAAAAATTGAACTCAAATTTATTTATTTTCAAAACGTACTTCTTTTTTTATTTTAGTGGTTTCGCAAATGTTTTTCGAAATATATGCAGGTTTTAATCGGTCTATTGAGATAGTTTCATTTTTTCCCTTCACTTCAATTATAAATTGTTTTCTTAATCTACGAATTACCCTGAAAGGACCTTCGTACGGCGGTGATAGACTCGGTCTTATTTTATCCACGCGTATAAAAACATACTCGCAAGTACTTAATGATGATGAAACGAAAAACTTATCTTTACTGTGATCACGAGTTTCTTGTGGTCGAATCTTTTTAAAATAATCGCGTAGATTTCGTATGAATTCATGTTGTGGTAAATTTATGTTTGGTGAAGGTGCAAACATTTCACCTGGAACACATAATGACTGTCCGTAAACGAGCTCTGATGAAGAACATCCTAGATCTTCTTTGATCGACACTCGAATTCCCAATAAAATAATTGGAACTTCCGTTGTCCATTGTAAGTTATTTTTGGTGCAGATTGCAGCTTTAAGTGTTCTGTGGAAACGCTCCACTAAACCATTAGCCTGCGGATGGTATGCTGTAGTTCGGATTCGATGCGCTCCCAGTAGATTCGTTAATTCGTTAAATAAATGCGATTCAAATTGTGAACCACGATCCGTTGTGATCTCTTGCGGCACACCAAAACGTGATATATACTCAGTAACAAATGTTTTTGCTACTGTTTTTGCTGTAATATCTCGCATCGGATATGCTTCCGGCCATCTCGTGTATCGATCTATGGTTGTTAACAGATAACTAAATCCTTCTGATTGTGGAAGTGGACCAACAATGTCGATATGTACATGTTCAAAACGATTGTTTGGTATTTGGATTTTTCCAACCTCTGACTTCGTATGTTTTTGAACTTTTGAACGTTGACATTCTATACACTCTTTTGCCCAAAGATTAATATCTTTATTAATGTTTGGCCAAAAATATTTACGTGTGACCAGTTTTCGCGTACCTCTAACACCTGGGTGAGAAAGTCCATGTATTGAATTGAATACCGCTTTACGTAAAGTTGGTGGAACATAAGGTCGATTAATCCCAGTCCCGATTTCACACCATAATTTGAGATTGGTTGCTGGAATATCGATTTGCACGACTTTCAGTTTGGTACTTGTTTTATTTTGAAGATCTAAAAGTTCTGCATCATTTTCCTGGAGTTTTGCTATATTTTCTACCTTAAGTGTATTAGAATCAATTGCTGCTGCTTCGTCATTATCCATACGAGATAATGTGTCAGCTACCAGATTCTCTGATCCTTTCACATGCCTTAAATCCGTTGAGAATTGAGAAATATAATCGAGTTGCCTAGCTTGTCTTGGACTTCTCTCTGTTTTGGATTCGATAGCGTATATCAGTGGTTTGTGATCAGTGAATATAGCAAAATTTCTTCCTTCTAGAAAGTAGCGGAAGTGCTTAATCGCAAGGTAAATGACTAAAAGCTCACGATCGAAAGCTGCATATTTCCTTTCGGCGTTAGAAAGTTTTCTAGAAAAGAAACTGAGTGGTTCCCAATTACCATTTCTTCGTTGTTGCAGAACCGCTCCTACTGCTACTGCCGATGCATCCGTAGTAATGCTAAATTCACCATCGTTTATTGGATGTACTAGCAATGTTGCTTCTGTTAGCGCTTTTTTAGCCTCATTGAATGCTTCTTCACACTTCTCTGTCCAAGAAAATTCTTTAGCTTTCTTTCTCTTTGGCAAAGTTGATAAATGATCATATATGGACGATAGAGTATCTGCTAAGTGTGGTACAAACCTGTGATAATAATTTATCATTCCTAGAAATCGTTGAGTCTGCTTAATGCTGGTCGGTACAGGAAATTCCTCAATGACCTTTACTCTATCTCTAGAAGGAAGAATACCATCTCCAGAGACAGCGTGACTCAGAAAGTCTAATTGCGATACTCCAAAAATACATTTTTGCTGATTTATCGTCAGACCATATTCCGTGAGACGTTGAAAAATTATTTTAAGGTGGCGTTTGTGTTCATCCGGATTTACACTGAAAATCAAAAGATCATCAATGTATATGAACACGAAATCTAAACCTTGACAAACTTGGTGCATAAAGCGCTGAAACGATTGTGCCGCATTTCGTAACCCAAATGGCATTCTTACGAATTCAAATAAACCAAACGGAGTAGTGATAGCTGTTTTATGCACGTCTTCCTCCGCTATTGGGATATGGTGATACGCCCTTACCAGGTCAATCTTGGAAAATATCGTACTTCCCTGCAATTGACTTGAAAAATTTTGTATATGGGGGATTGGATAGCGGTCCAGAGTTGTGATGGCATTCAACCGACGATAATCCCCACACGGACGCCAGTCATTTTCGCTCTTTTTAGCTACCATGTGAAGTGGAGACGAGGCCTGCGACGATGAAGGACGACATATTCCAAGACTGACCATGTTTTCAATTTCCGTCTTGGCAGCTTTATGTCTAGTTGGATCAAGTCGACGAGGTCTGGAGAATGGTAATCTTCCTGTGGTAGATATATAATGTACGATGTTATGTGAAACTGGCAGATCATATCTGGGATTATGAGTTAAAGTAGGAAATTCTTGTAATAAGACGCTGAATTCATTTTTATCAATCGTGTTTATTTTAATTGTTGGTGCGCTTGATCTGGTGAAAATAGTATTCACTGATAACGAAGTTTCGCTATCTACTAAGTGTTTTCTGGCCACATCAACCAACAAACCATATTTGGTTAAAAAATCTGCGCCGATAATTGGACGCGATACCGCGGCTATTGTAAACACGTGAGGGAATTCACGACGTAACCCTAAATCTATCTTAAGGAATTTCGTACCGAAGGTGTTTATGTTTGAACCATTTGCAGCTGAAAGTAATTTTTCGTTGTTTCGAATACTACTAGGAAAACTTGAATATGGTACAACCGAAATATCAGCACCTGTATCTATTAAAAAATTCAATTTATTGATTTTATCGTAAAGGAATACACGACGAGAGTTAACGTGTTTGCTGTCTGTCGATGAGACAGCGGAACTTATAAGTTTTTTGAAATATTATTTGAGCTCTTATATTGGCATGGCTCTCGACAATGTTTCGCATTTTCGCCAAATTTGAAATGGTACCAACAGTATGGTTTGTCAGATTTCGATTGATTTCTACGACTTGAGCTTCGAAATTTGAACCTGCTAGTTGATCGTCCTCGAGAACGACTACGGTTGTTTTGAAAAACTCTTTCGTTCACTTCATTTATTTCTTTTTGCATTGCCCTGAAACTCATGGTCATCTCTGCAATAGCCTGTGTAAGCTCTAAAACATTATTTGAATCACGAGAAATAGCCCTGTGATCACGATTCTGGTTAGAAAAACTTGCAATTTGTAAGGGATTTGATGCTTCCCATATCCTATCAGCGATTGCGATCAACTCCGATACAGATTCTTTACCTGTTGCCACTAAAGCAACACTTATGTTCTTGGGTAAACGACGCATCCATATCTTGACGAGAAAATCCTGAGAAAATGTATCTGATGTACCGGCTAACTCTTCTAGTGAACGATAAAATTCAGAGGGTTTACGGTCACCCATCTCAGAGTTCGAGAAAAGTGATTCCATCCTTCTTTCTTCGCTCAAAGAATGTCGTTCTATCAATGACTGCTTAAGGGTTTTATACATATTTGTTGCTGGTGGATGTTTGATTATATCCAGCACTGAAATAATGACCTCTTGTGGTAGTGCTGCCACAACATAGTCAAACATAGTTCGGTCTTTCGCTACCCCTCTTAGACTAAATTGAGATTCGGCCTGTATAAACCACGCTGCAGGGCATGAAACCCAAAACTGAGGCAATTTTATGGTCACCGCGGATACCGAATTTTGTTCCAACGACTTACTATCCTGAATTTTTGTCGATTGATCACCTTCATTCCCCATCTTAACACTCAATACTGATCAATAAACTTGCAAAATAGGAACGCTCAAAAAAAAAAAAAAAATAAAATAGTACTTATTTGATAGTAAAACCGAAATTCAAAAATTTGTTTAAGCAATCGTACGAAATATGTAGATCAATTTACTTCATTTAAATCTACTACTTAATAAACATTCACGAAAGATCGACTTGATTTGCACTAGTTTAAAGCTAATCAATAAAAATTTTATAATTTAGGAACAAGGTTGTAAACATTCAACTATTTTTTTACAAATATTCACAAAAAATAAATTATTTTATTCGAAAAAAATCTTATTCTAAAGACAAACACATTAAACACATTTAATTAACACACATTCAATTAATTTATATTGAATAAATTTTCAATGAAAGAAAAAAAATATTTTTCGAAATATAATAAAAATGTTTTTTGTTTTACTTTTTTTGACTAAATGTTGAAATGTTGTTTTTCTTGTAAGTTCTTCTTGTGTTCGTTGTTTGCTACGAAATATTATAACAACGAATTTTCCCGCGCTTGGTAAAAAACAACTTATGCAATTTTTACAACATAAACATATTCTTCCTTCGCATGGCCTTTTGATTAAATTTCTGCTTTTTCTTTATTTTTTTTATCAACACTTTAACAATTAAAACTCGTTACCTTAACATCCTGGCTCCAAGCTCCTTTCTGTGTTTATTTTTCAGCGTTCGGCGTCAGCAATGTGGTGGTTCTGGGCTCTGCGGTTCCAATTTCCCAAAATCACCATCAAGTTGTGCGATTCCTTTTCTTTTCCAAATAAATTCCAAACACAGAAATTAGTTTCGACGGAACTATATTTAAACAAACATAAAAAAGATTACAATGATATCTTATAAAAAATTACAATTACATATATGTTAAAATGTTACAATAATTTAACAATTATCTTAATATAATTTAAGTTTAAATTTGTTCGAAAATGATAAATATAAATATAGTAATTTTATTTACCTTGTTCCAAAATATTATTAATTGTAATAAAATATCAACTTTACACAATGTAAAAATACAAGTTTGATAATCTGATGTTGACTAGCTGATTGTTTGTCGTAAAAAGAATTTATTTAATTCTCATTAAAATAAACATGGCAAAATTTTATTCGATCTTTCGGGAATTCTATGTTTTAAAGTATTTTGCTATTTCTATATTTTTAAATCGGCCAGTATTAAAATGTCGATAGCTTTGATTTTCCGAACTGTTTCTTATGGAGGGTGAAAGACTCCATAAACCATCCAATGAACCAGGAAGCTATCGCCCGATTGCCCTTTTGAGCACCTGCTATAAATTGCTAGAACGGCTCATATACAATCGTATCGCACCGATATTGAATGACCAGATCCCAGTCGAACAAGCTGGTTTTCGTCCCAATCGCAGTTGCACTGACCAACTGCTCGCTTTAACATCCTCTATCGAAGCTGGGTATCAAAAACAACTAAAAACAGGCGCAGTATTCATCGATCTTACTGCAGCATATGACACGGTCTGGCGAATTGGGATTATATATAAGCTGTTCAATGCAATACCTTGTAGCACCATCTCACGTTTAATTAACAACATGCTGAGTAATCGTGTATTCAAAGTTCATCTAAATAATTCCTGTAGTAGGTCTAAAATGCTTAACAATGTTTTACCACAGGGTTCCGTCCTAGCGCCATTACTTTTTAATCTGTACATTCATGACATTCCTGACACAACATCAAAGAAATTTGGTTACCCAAATAAGTTACTTACTGGCCACTCAAAACAAAGACATGGGTGTTTTGGAGGATTTGCTCTCAACTGACCCAGTGATAATGAATGACTATTTTCGAACGTGGAGCTTATTTCCCAATCTAAGTAAAACCGAGAGCTCCTGTTTCCACTTAAACAACAAACTGGCAAAACACGAACTATCAGTGTTATTTAACGGCACTGTCATTAAATACAATCAACAGCCAAAGTACCTGGGCATTACTCTCGATAGAACTCTTTCTTTTAAACTCCACCTAGAAAATACGTCACAAAAACTTAGAACGAGAAACAATATATTGCACAAACTGGCAGGCTCTACATGGGGTGCTACTCCAGCTACCCTCCGAACAACTGCTCTAATTCTGGTTTACTCAGTGGCTGAGTATGGCGCACCAGTCTGGTTGAATAGCACACATGCTCAAAAAGTTGACTGCCAGCTGCATGCCACGATGCGTACTATAAGTGGTACTACCAGATCCACCCCTTTTCCTTGGCTCCCTGTGTTAAGCAATATTGCTCCACCTGCACTCAGACGCTCGCATGCTCTCATGCGTGAACATAAAAAGTATAAAACACAAACTATAAAACACATTGCAACTGTGTGTCCAACTCGACGTTACAATGGCAACATCTCAGACATCCATTTGGCAACTCCCGATGTAGTAGCATGGATAGACTCGCTCGATGTAAACATCTAATGTTCAAATATACTGCCCAATGTTCAAATATTTTACTTTTTAATTTACTTAAAAGACGCGCAATCAAATCGATTGTAAGTTCATTTAATGTGTATCCATGTTTTATTTTAGGTAGATTTCATAGAAGAGTCTACCTATTTTTAAGTTTAATTTTTAATGTGTCACAAAAAAAACCATACGCTAAATAAATAAAAAGTTATAAGGACTGAAT
>CAVNZG010000421.1:2500-74317 GCA_963693315.1 Diogma glabrata | reverse complement strand
AACATTTTCTATGTTACTTAAAATTAAGATTAATTTTGATTTTCTAGTAATAAGAGTTATTACCAGTTTTATCCAAAGCCAAAATCCAAGTGAATATTCACTTGATTTTTGCGTAATTAAATTACTTTTATTTTCAAAAGAAAGTCGAAACATTAGTTGTAAAAAAAACCAATACCAACAGCTATTAAAAGAAACATTCAATCCTGTTTTGATTTAAAAAAAATAATTGTTTTTCAATTGAACAATAATGATGATGCGTTTGATATAACATTATTGTACAGTGCAGGATATGGAGTTACGATTTTGTTAGTTTTTAATTAGTTATATTTTTTTTTCTTTATAAGAAAATTGAATAGGAGAAATTTTCGTTACAGGGCAGCTGTTTCTGCGTTATTTCTAAAGATAGCGGAAAAAGCTGAGAATAAGAAAATCTGGTTTATTGCATTGGTTAAAGTTTAATGTCCTTTGCGTGAAAAATTCCTATCACTGTTCCTGCCGCGTTTATAATTTCATAGTTAACATGTCCAATCCGACGTTTTACAATACCTTGTGCGAATTTCGGTGAAAACTTAGCACAGATCTGTGCAGGAGCGTTTGCTTTGTGGGTGTAATCTTACAAACACGGATTGACCTATGTTAAAGCTAACTGGTCGGGTACGTAAATTATATGACTTTGAGTATTTTGCAAAGGCTCTTTGCAAATTCTGACGTACTTCTTGGTGTATTAATGCCAAGCGGTCGGACAAGGATTGAACTTCCACTTCGTTTTCCTGTAAACAATTTATGTCTCTTAACAGCTTATAATCATCTCCGTGGTCAAGCCTATGATACCCAAACAGCAGGAAGTGAGGTGTGTATTGTGTCGATTCGTGTATAGAACCACGAAGGGCTCCACTAATAGCTCCTAAATGAGTGTCCCAGTCACGATGATCTGTTTTTACAAAAGCTCTAATGGCTGCTAAGATTGACCGATTTACTCTCTCCGAAGCATTCGACTGTGGAGAGTACAGTGCCGTCTTAGTATGACGAACACCAAAGGTACTAAGCAATGCCTGAAATTCTTTTCCAATGAACTGCACACCATTATCGCTATGAATTTCTTCCGGGACCCCATACGTATAGAAGATCTCATCACGTAGGTACTCAACGATTTTACTTGATGTTGCTTTAGATAGAGGTTTTAGCAGAACAAATTTAGTGAGGCGATCCAACACAATAAAGATGACCGTGTGACCACGTTTTGACCTAGGATAGGGACCTAAAAAATCTACATACAATTTTTGAAATGGTCTATCATTAAAACGGGTTGAGCCCATTGGAGGTCTAAGATTTTGGTTGTTGGACTTAGTTGTTTTGCAAGTAACACATAGATTTACATAAGAGACAACATCTTTACGCATGCCAGCCCAAAAATAATATCGACGTAAGCGTTCAAGAGTTTTCTTAATACCCCCATGCGCAGCAGAAGGATGGTCATGTGCACCTTTTAGAATGTTGTTGGAAATATTTGAAGGAATTACCAGTTTCCACGCGGGTATATCTGTCAAACTTGCATCTGACTTTGGCTCTAGCCTAATATAAATCCTTTTACTAAGTACTCTATGGTTAGGATAACAATTGGGTGACTCTTCGATTTTGTTCAACATGGTGGTATAATCGGCATCTAAAAAGTCAGCATCAGATAGAAACGTGTGATCGTTGATCTTAACGAGATCATTTTGGAGTTCCGCTAGAGAGTCACAATATATGCGCGAGAGTGCATCTGGTACCACGTTTTGAGCTCCCTTTTGGTGTTCAATAGTAAAATTAAAAGATTGGAGCTTTAAGCTCCATCGGGCCAAGCGTCCACTGAGATCTGTTTGATTCATCAGCCACTTCAGACTGGCATGATCTGTTATAATTGTGAACTGATGACCTTCAATCTATGGTCGAAACTTTCGTACGCTTAGAAGCGCGGCCAAACATTCCAGCTCCGTCACGCAGTAGTTTTGTTGGGCCTTATTTAATCTTTGGGACATGAACGCTATGGGACATTCGTCTTTGTCGTCGTTCAATTGATAGAGCACTCCACCGACTACCTGAGTGCTGGCATCGCATCTAATGAAGAAAGGTTTCTTGTAGTCTGCATGCGTTAAAATTGGAGTTGATGTTAACAATCCTTTTAGTTAGCTCGAATGCAACCTGCGCTTCACCTGTCCACTCAAATTTTGACTTTTTCTTTAATAAGTCTGTGATGGGAGCAGCTAGGGCTGAATAATTTGGTATAAATCTACGATACCACCCAGCCATACCCAAGAATCTTCGAATTTGTTTTGTTGATCGAGGTGAAGGAAAGTTTGCATATCGCTTCTATTTTAGATGGGTCAGTCCGCAAACCATTTTTCACCAACAAGATATCCAAGGTACTTAATTTCCCTCATGACAAATTTACTTTTATCTATATTTATCGTGAGACCTGCACTATTAAGAAGTTCTGCTACCGTTTTTTAGTAGGCTTAAATGCTCTTCAAAAGTAGGCGTTATGATTAATATATCATCCAGATATACAAAAACCTTATCGTGTAGACTGTGAGGTATAACTCGGTGCATCAATCGACAAAGCGTCTGCGGCGCATTGCACAAGCCGAAAGGCATGACTGTAAACTGGTAGAGAGGTCTGCCAGGCACGGGTGAATGCCGTTTTTTCTCGAGATTCCTTAGCCAGCGGAATCTGCCAAAACGCATCTTTTAAATCGAGCGAAGAGATAAATTTAGTGTCTTGCAGACGTCCAAGCAGACCATCTATAAGTGGTAATGGATACGCATCTTTCTTTGTAACAAGGTTAAGCTTTCGGGAGTCTAAACATAATCTGGCTTTCCCATTTGATTTTCGCACCAAAACCATAGGTGAGCTCCAGGGGCTGTTGCTGTTTTCAATTACTCCGAGCTTGATCATCCGATCTAACTCTTCATACATCAAATCTTGAATCGCGGGTGACACATTGTAGTACCTCTGTTTTATGGGAGTAGAATCACCTACATCAATAACGTGTTCTAGAAGTTTTGTTTTACCCAACCCAAGACGATCGTAAGATGGGAACATCTGTATAATATGATCCAGACGCAAACCTTGTTCATTGGTTAGGTTGTGATGATTTAGAATCTGAACTTCAGGGCTAGGTAAGCTACAAATTAAAGATGGAGCCAGTTTAAATTTAGTCCAAAAATCAATCCCTAGATATAACCCGCTTTCTAAGGTAGGTACCACATAGAGTCTTAAGATTTCTGTTTTATGATCAAATTCAACCGGGACATCGATGTAGCCAAGAATAGAATTTGGTGATCCATCAGCTGTTTTAATGGTCGATCGAATCTTAGTCATCTTCGTGTTCAGTTGAGACAGAAATTTATCCGCTCCATTCCCCAAAAGACTAACAGAAGCTCCACTGTCAAGTAGTCCAACTTTTGGTATACCTTCAATTAGAACAGAGACATGAGGACGTGGATATTTACCGTACCTAAGTATAGCGTTAATACAAATCTGGCACATCAATCGTTTCTTACGCCAATAAATAATACTTCGGAGCCTCTTGCGTGGAATTTCCTTAACTTTGTTTTCGGAAACTTGATGTCGGTCGAGAAATATGTGGTCAGGTTTGGAAACGATTGCGTCCAGGCCCGTATTAATCGCTTGAGCTTCAATTTCTGGTATATTGACATGTTGAGTTAGATTTTTCGACGGAGAATTTATTTTTGGTAAATCAATTAAAGTATTTAGGGTGTCCTTGGTGGTATTCGTGGCAACCCCGGACGCATTATTCCAAGGCGTTGAGCGTCCGGTTGGTAGTTTACCGATGGGATGTAGGAGTTACATTTGTTGCAATTAGGTTTACGAACACCATCTTTTCCACAACCAAAACAAAATATGTCTTTGAAATCTTTCGTACAATCCTGATAACGATGACCGATGTCCTTACAGTTCCAACAAAGCAGGCAAGTAGGTGAAAGATTGGTTAGCGAAGGCTTGTTAAAGGCAGCAATTTCATCCATGTTCATTTCAGATCTATTAAGATTCGTCTGAACTTAAATGGATGTCACTTATCTGTTGACGTCGTTGATGATATTCTGCAGGAGGTTTAGTTGGATCAAAAGCAGATCTTCCCCATACGCGCTCATATTTTTGACAAACGACGCGTAGCTCTTCAATTGATGAAAAACCTCAAAGTAAGCGTGTAACTTTGCAAAGCGGCATTCATGTTTTCACGGAGTATTTCGAGAAGTTCTGGTTCTGAGAACCTATTAGATAAACGGCAATTTAAGGTTTGAATTTCTAGCGAAAAGTCATTGAAGGATTCTCTAAATTTTTGGCTACGACGCTCAATAAACCGTCGCGTTTCTCTTTCAGTTTCATGACTCGAAAAGCGCGATAGAAAGGAATTTTTCATTGTTTCCCAAGATGGATTCGGATTATCACGGGTAAAAACCCACAACCACTTCTCAGCTACTCCTGATACAAATAGGTGCACCAAGGAAGGTAGTTGGTTTGTCATATAACCGTCCCTTTTAGCAAAAGTTTCCAACCTAAATAAAAAGTCATGGATATCAAGGCCTGTACTCAAACCATCATAAGCCAATCTCCATTTTGGATTGTGTGTTGGGTAGGCATAATTATTGCTAGAATAATTTTGCTTTAATTTAGATTCTTTATTAAAGTTTTCCTGCTCCCTCGATTGTTCTGGATTTGTCCAATTATGGTTGAGAGCTCCTAGACCATAACCTGGAAAGTGAGCAGATGGAAGGGGTTGAATCGTTGTATTCTCTATCCCTGGTGCTTTCCATGGATGAGACGAAGAAGGCATACTATATGTTGAAGGTTGTTGAGATTTTGTAGTCCAAGTGTGAGGAATTGGGTTTAAGTTTCTAGGGGGAGAAGTTGTCAAAAACTTGTCCGAACCGCCTGCATTACCAATATCATCTGTCTGTTCATCGTTTTCAGATGGTAGAAGAACATTATATTCTTCGTCAATCTGAGCTCCTGTTGATTCTGGATATACGATAGCTTTGGCAGATTTAACTAGCCGTCTAAAATTTATTGGCACATGGTTTTAAACCAGACACGTTTCTGAAGGTGGCATCTAAACGTGTTACTCGAGCGTACCAATGACAAAGTTTTGCTAGACACGTTTTAGCAGCTTCAATATCTGATCCATCCCTACACTTATTAAGGGAAGCTTCTAGTTTCCTTTGCAGCTTCCTGGGCGTTTTCTACTTCTGCTTCGGCTTTAGTAGCATCGGTGATGTGTGATTTAAGTAGAACACTACTTTTAGAAATAATTTCACTGCTTAATTTATTCCTTAGAATTGCAAGAGCATTACCTACTTCAACATCAATGGATCGAACCAGATATTCAACCTGAAGTTCATCAGGTGACAAGAAATCAAGGAGATTAGTGCTTTCCATATTTGTCGTTAGCGAAAACAACAATCCAAAGAAAAGTTTAATTAAAAATAATAAATAAAAATTATGAAGAAAAACTAATGTGGTTTTAAAAAAATAAAAATCAATATTTAATTCGGTATAATTAATTTAAATATAATTAAATGCAATTTTTAACAATCAATGAGAATAAATAATTAATATTATTAATTTAAATTTCAATGAAAAAAACTCAAAACTACGTATCATCCTGCACTACAAACAAACAAAATTATGTCAAACAACACTGAAAGTTTTTTTGTAAATATTCCAAAACTGGATGTTTAAAAAAAATGAACTAGTGGTTTAATTTTTATATATTTAATTGGTTTAATTGTTTTAATTTTTATGTAATTTTTTTTTTTTTTACAAATATTGACATGTGGTGGTGGTTTGAGAACAGATTTAGAGACGAGTTAAATATTTCGTACGAGCGAATGACCGAAAAGAAGTAAGACCAAAAACAGATATTGTGCTAAATAGTTGAAACTGTTTAGTTAACCAAGAATATAGGAACAGGTTCTAGAAATCTAGGAAAAAGGCAGATTAACTACCAAATCAATCGCAGATATAAAAGTCCTGAAATAAACCCATACATTTAGTAAATCTTTTTTTTTTATATTTAGCATAAGAAAAAATCAAATCAGAATATATTCAAAAACTTTTCTACAAAATAATCGGGACACAGAGAAACACTCTGCAGTCAACCTACAATTTGATAAAGCTTTTGTGATTTAAAATAATCATCAGCAGCATTAGTCTGTTTGCTTTAACAACAATAATAATTTTAAAACCAGAAGGGCTAATTTACAAAAAGATGACATTCCGCATAAAAATATTAATAGAGGCGAAATATGTGAATCATCTGACGATAAAGGCTGAAGGCCTATGGATGCTTTATTAAAGCTACCAAAAAAAAATAACGTGACCAAAAAAAATTAAATTACCGTATTATAAAACAAGTTCTTTTCAATTTCAACAAAAGTTAAAAGAAACAGAAATATTAATAATACAGGTTTTATACCTCATGGTAATAGTAGTAAACCTAACGGTCCCTGTTTCGGCGCCATTTTCTATAACCTTCTGTAAGAGCGTTGTCACATTAATTCGCAGGATTAGCCAACGGCTTGGGAGGTTCGTGCTCTTACATTTTTATGAAGTGGGTCATAGCTTAAAAACAAAAAAAAAATATCTCGATCATACCTACCTCATTTCATCATCTGATCTCGCACCACCCCCACAACAGTCAAAAAAGATTAATACATATTATTTTATTTTATCAACAACCATATTTAATTTTCACCATTTTCAACATTATAAGAATTATTAAAATTATAAGAATTTTTAACATAATGAGAATTCCGTCGTTTCTTTTTATTTAAAATAAAAGTAATTTTTTTCAATATAGAAAACCAATACAACTATTCATACGAATTCGTATTTTTATTTTTTTTGAAAAATTAATAATATATATATAATATATAACTTACCCTACACCGGAATTCGTAAATCTATAAATTTGTAATTAATAACTAAAAGCTAACACTAGAGTTTTATCTTTTCTTTTTAAAATTAGGACAAATACAACATTTACATTTTTTTCAATTTTTTTTTTGTTTTAAGTTTTTTGTTCACTGATTTTGGAGATTTGCAATTTTATTTTCATAATTTTTTTTTATATCATTATTTTTTTCATTTTTTCATTTTCATAAATAATTGAGCATTTTTTTTAAACAACATTTCACGCAAAATTTCAATTTTTGTTTTAATTTTGTTTTATAACTGTTTTTTGAAATTTGCAATTTTAGCTTTATAATTTTTTTTATATTATTTTTTTCATTTTCATTTTCAATAAAACTTTTAAAAACAATTTTTCACTGCCATATCTATGATTTCTTTATTTTATTTTGAAAAGAAACACCTTCTAGTCTTGTGATGAGGCATGATCACAGACCAGTTTCCTTTGTAAAAAAAACAAATTATGCGAATCACACCAAAGAATAATTTATGCTTTTGTTACCACTTAATTAACAGGACAAATTCACTGTTCATCTATTTATTCGTTTTAAAAGCACTGTTTTATGATTTATGATGATTAACAAACATATCGATTTTACTATCAAATCCAAACGTTAAAGTTTTAATAATTTATAAGTTAAATCCTAATAACATTTTCTATGTTACTTAAAATTAAGATTAATTTTGATTTTCTAGTAATAAGAGTTATTACCAGTTTTATCCAAAGCCAAAATCCAAGTGAATATTCACTTGATTTTTGCGTAATTAAATTACTTTTATTTTCAAAAGAAAGTCGAAACATTAGTTGTAAAAAAAACCAATACCAACAGCTATTAAAAGAAACATTCAATCCTGTTTTGATTTAAAAAAAATAATTGTTTTTCAATTGAACAATAATGATGATGCGTTTGATATAACATTATTGTACAGTGCAGGATATGGAGTTACGATTTTGTTAGTTTTTAATTAGTTATATTTTTTTTTCTTTATAAGAAAATTGAATAGGAGAAATTTTCGTTACAAATAGTAGATTCTTTTCTATGCGAAAAGTCAATTCACTAGTGAAAAAGAATAACAAATTATAGTTGCTATGGTTTTTCATATCATTTTATAAAGTATTTTAAACAACGTAACCATGAAAAAATAGAATATGATTTTTGAATGTTTTGTTGTCGATTTATAACTTTATAATTTATAGTAAATATCGATTATATATATACTATCATAGAAAAAATTGCATTTCCTACGCGAGATAAAAACGTTTTTCGTTCGTAAATATGTCTCACTCGACGCTAGCGCGTCTCGTGAACATATGTTTACTCAAAAAACAATGTTTTCATCTCTTGTAGGAAAATATACTATTATTTATTCAACTTAAAATATCCGCAATCAGCAACCAATTTTGGAATTTTATCCAAAAGTATTTTTATACATTGAAAGGCGATAAAGAAAGAGCATATTTTTCGGTCAATTTGTTGATTGATTTGTTAAATTCAAATCAATAATATATATAATATATTATTAGTTTAGCTATGTAAATTTATTTTTTAATTAATAAAAAATATAGTAAAATATAATAAATATTACTATATTTTTTATTTTATATACGCACATAGACTCCTTTTGTTCTTTTAATTTTTGTCACATATAAATTTAAAAATACTTTAAAGCAAAATTATGAATTATTTTAGAATTAAAACTGTGAAAAATAAATACTTTAAGATTAAATAAAAATAATTGAAATAAATAAAATCGTTAATAAAAAATTTATGCTCTCTTTTATTTAAAAAGTGTAAAATATAAGTTCCATTATTAATTGAATAAGTTTCATTATTAATTTAATAACATCTTATTATTGATTTAATAAGAACCTATTACTAATCTAATTAGATTGTATTATTAATCTGATAACCTAATATTATTTTAAAAACAACTTTATTATTATAATAATATATGTCATTTATCCAAGGGATACCTAATATAAATGTAATCCATTATGTTATTATTTCAATAAGAATTTTTATAAATATAAAAGCTATCGTTTTTAAATTTAAAATTTAATTTTTTTTTGTTAGTAAATATTACGAACAAATAATATTAGTTTAATAATGCCTGTTATTACGAAATTAGTGAAAATAATCACAAGTTGTGATTAGCTGTATAATAATCACCAAATTATTAATCTAATGTATGGTGGGCCCAATCGTGTTCGAAATTGTGCGTGAGATTCATCTATTGAATAATCTAAATTTTCTTTATTAAACTGTTGCGAGATAAATACAAATCTCGAGGAGAATTATATCACTTTGGTCTGTTGTTCGTATTCAGTCCTCAGAACTGTCCCTACAATCAGTGAGACTTTTTGACGAGCAAGTCAGTCTCAAAGATGTGTAGTTAGCTTTCTTTGCTAGCAAATCGAAAGCGTCGAGATCGAAATAAAACAATCAACTTCAGTTTTAAAATCAATCTGGTTTATTCCATATCAATTCATTCTATTTATAGTAAATTTACATATTTTTGTTTCCTAATTTCTATCCCTACCAAAATGTTATTTCCAAAAAATCAATAATAAATCAAAATGCATTTTCCACCGAAATGCTATTCAAGCATAAAACTATAAAAATATAAATAAAATATTTCTTCCTGTTTATCACATTTCAAAGCAAAAATTGTAAAATTTATTAAGTTATATTTTGTTCACACAATTAGTAAAAAATGTTATTTGTTATGAAATTTGATAATTTACATATTTTAAGTTAGGTCAGTGTTACGAGTTTATGTATGTTATTTATTTGTTTTTATTTTAATGTCTCGTGACCAGCTTTATTCATAATTGAAATAAGATCTTTTTGTAAGTTCTTTTAATTTTTATATTGTGTGACGAGAATTATTAGTTTATATATATTATGTGTGATCTTTTCGTATTGGAATATTAACAAGATTCTTATCTATTAATTTGGTAGAGTTTGGTGGTTTTTGGTGGTCATATATGAAATGTACCACACCATTATTCTTTGGGGAAAAAAAAAATTTTTATATAAGAAAATTTTTTTTTGTGTTTTGTTTTCTATACAATAAAATATTATTTATAAAATATTACATGAAATATTGATTATTAGTTTTCAGTAGCAGGATTTTTCTTAAGTCTATTCTTATGCACTTCTTTAATAGTGTTATTTTTCTTTATCTTAACATTAGTTTCATTTATATTTATGAATTTATCTATATTTATGAACTCGTATGAGGTCCTGACTATGGTGGATCTAATTTTCTTCGATCACCAGCTTTTAATTTTTCTCTTAAATTCCTAAATTGTTTACTCTTAGTACATAATTCGCATTTATTTCTATAATTTTTTACTAGTTTATTCAAATTTTTAAAATTATAACGTTGTTTTATCTTCGCAACCGTTCTTTTAATTCCAGCATGACCACCATAATGTCTAGTGTCATGGAATTCTTTTATTATTTCGAGCATTCTATCTGTATTTTCTATTCTTATTGGAGCTTCATATATTATTAACTTTAAATTCGTTTGCTTATTCATCTCATTTAATTCTGACTGCAGTCTATTAAATCTTCTTTTAAATTCATTTATATCAATACGCGTAAATATCATATCATTGCTTCTAAGCGCTAATTTTTCTATGTTTTCTGCATGCATGCTTAATATCAGCTTCTCCAACATAAAATCTAAATTCATACGTGGATTATCACTGTATTCTACTATAACTTCTTTATCATTGATCAATATATTATTATTTTCATCTATATGCGCTAAATTATTAAAATCATATCTTACTTTACATCCCAGCTTCTCCTTCATAGAACCTAAGTTCATAAGTGGATTATCACCGTATGTCTTAATTTCATCATTATTTTCATTATTTTGCAAACTTCTATTCATATCAAATTTTAAATTTCTTAAATCTTTTATTTCAGCTATCGAGGTGCAGTTCCATGCATAAAGTTGGCCACCCTTATTCATTTCTGCGTTGTTGATTCTCTCGATTTCTTGTGCTTCTTCCTTCTTCTTCATTGCTCGTGTGACTATATTTGCTCGTGTGACTATATTTACTGATGTAGGTATCATTGCTTTCAATGTATCGGAGTCAATTCTTATTCTTGATAATGCGTCAGCATTAGTGTTGCTTTTTCCTTGTTTGTATATGATCTCAAAATCATAATCTGAGAGATCTAATCTAATCCTTGTAAGTTTTGACGAAGGATTCTTATGCGTAAACAGACTGATCAATGGTCTGTGATCCGTGACTACTATAAACTTTCTGGCGTATACGTAAGGTCTGAAAAAGTTTATTGCCCAATGTATAGCAAGCAATTCTTTTTCAATGACCGGCTTATTTATTTCGTGTTTATTGAGTGATCTACTAGCGTATGATATAGGTAGATCTTTACCAATTTCTCCTTGCGAGAGTACTGCTCCTAGAGCATAATTTGAAGCATCGGTCGTTATTATAAATGTTTCGTTAAAATCTGGATATTTCAGTATCGGTGGGTTAATCAATTTTTGTTTAAGCGTAATAAATGCATTTTTGCATTCTTCTGTCCAATCAAAAGTTGTATTTTTCTTTGTTAAATTATTCAGTGGCTTGGCTATCTCTGCAAAGTTGGGTATGAACCGTCTATAATAATTGCAGAATGCCGTAAATCTCTTAGTCTCATCTCCATTAATTGGTGTTGGGTAATTTTTGATAACTTCATACTTCTTCGGATCTGTTTTAATCCCTTCATTGGTTATCAGATGTCCTAAATATGTTACCTCTGTTTTTAGAAAGTTGCACTTCTTTGCGTTTAATTTCAAGTTGTATTCTCTTAGTCGTTCAAAAGTTTTGACTAGGTTCGTGTTATGATGTTTCAAACTACATCCAAATATAATGATGTCGTCAACGTATAAAAACGCTTCAGCTTCTAGACCAGCTAGAGCAATTGTTAGCATACGTTGAAAACTATTTGTTGAAATTTTTAGACCAAATGGTAATCTCTTAAATTGGAATTGACCTTTATTTGTAGAAAATGATGTTAAATGTCTTGACTCTTCTTCAAGTTCAATTTGATGAAACGAACTTGTCAAATCTAGTGTCGAAAAATATTTTGCTCTTCCCAAATTGTCAAGGATGTCATCTAGTCTTGTTAACGGGAACTTATCATCCATGATTTTTTTGTTTAGCTGTCGAAAATCGACCACCAACCTGTAGCTCTTCTGGTCGTTGGCACTCTTCTTCGGCACTATTAATAAAGGTGAATTGTAGTTACTGCGTGAAGGTTCTATCACGTCTTCTCGAATAAGCTTGTTAACTTGCTCATCGATTTCTTGCAAATGTGCTTGAGGCAATCTATAATTTTTTATGTATACTGGACTGTTGTCCACCACTGGAATTGTCTGTTTGTAAAAGTTGTTAGTGGATAGTTTCTCATCCGAAACATAAAATATATCCGAGTACTGTTTACAAATTTCTAAAATTGATTTCCTTGCTTCAGCTTCCACCTCATCTAGATTTATCTCTTCTAAAATTTTGCTAAATCGTTGTTCTGATGTCATATTGCTTCTGTTTCTTTCCATTCGTAGTACATGATAATTTTTTATTGGAACTATTTTTGCAGCGATGTCCTTTATTATAACGTCATGTTCCTTCATATTCAAAAATTTTAGTTGTGCATTTCCATTCGCTGGCACTATCACGTTTGCTATAAATACTCCGTCTTGAATTTCTTGGTTGAGTATCACACTGTCTTCCTTCAAATTTATGTTAACTGTTTTTATCATTTGACATCTTGCTGGTACTATGAATCCGCTCTCGTCTGGTAATCGTGTGTTCATCGGTAATAAAATTTCTTCCTCGTTAATGTGTATCGAGATAGTATACGTTTCGTAGTCTATTTTGCAACAATTCTTGTGTAGAAAATCTCTACCTAAAATGCCATCCGTTTCTATCGGAAACTCTTCATTTATTAAATGGAATTCTTGTTCCACATTATTATTATTTATGTTTAAAATTGCTCCTGCCGTTCCTAGCGAATAAGTTTCATTATTTGTCACACCTGTGATCCTACATCGTTCATCGTTTATCATTACATGCTCCGTTACTTTGTTTATTTTAAGGAGAGAAATATCTGCTCCTGTATCTATTAAAAAGGTTCTATAACCTTCCGTTATATTTGTGCGAATTCTTATATAATTTGAATGTGTACTAAGATTAATTTTAAAAATTTTCAATAAGTTTAAGGAATCTGGGAGTCGTCCGTCAACTGGACTTCGGCGACTCCTTCCCAGTTTTCCGCGTGGGTAACATTTACTTTGTTATTAAATCTTTTAGCCTGATTGGCATTATTAAATTTATTTCCATATTGTCGGAAATTATTATTATTATTTCTATACAAATTATTATTATTTTTATTAAAAGTGCTATTTCTATTAAAATTGTTATTCCTACCATTATTATTATTTCCGTTAAATTTTGGAAAATTATTATTATTAAAATTTCTATTAAATTTATTTTTGAACTGATTGTTTGGCTGATTTGTTCTATTAAAATTTCTATTAATTTGTGTTCTGTAATTGTCCCTGTACTCTCTTGAATTGAAATGCAACATACGCGTAGTCTTTGCTTGTTCATCTATTTCAGTAGCATAAAGTATTGCGTCCTGAAGTGAAGTTAATCTAGCTGCGTAGACCATATTTTTAGTTGGTTCATTTAGACCACTTTTGAAAGAATTCAGTCCCGTCTGCTCATTTAGTCTGGTGATAATTTCAGCATGTTCATCACCCTGCTCCGCTATTTGCAATGCATTTAGTTCAGTAATTAAATTTTCAATTTTATTACCAAAAATTTCTGCGGATTGACTACCCTGTCTGGACTGTGTGATTTGAGTTTGAATGTTCAAACAAGTCGTTCTTTTCTTGAAAATTTTATTAAAAAGGTCTTTTAATTGTTGCATATTCTCAGGTTTTTTAGCTGCTGTTAGCTTTGTTTTGGCATTTGCGGTCAATCTCGTGTCAAACACGAATTGAATCAACTTCTTTATTTCTGCATCATCTTTTAACGTTCCGCTTAAATGCTGTACTAAATTTAAAAAAATTGGAAGATCATTGGATTTTCCATCGAATGTGGGAACTATTTTTAAAGTTTTTTCTATGTCAAATAGCGACATTATAGATGCGTTTATGTCTCGTATGTCGTCAACTGATGTCTCTAATGTTTCTTGCGATAGTTTTTCTAAAGTTTGCTTTAAGTCGTTGTTCACTTGCATAAACCTGTCTTTCAATTTTTCTAGAGTTTTGCTATCTAGAATGACAACTAAATCTTTGAATAAAACTTTAAATTCTGTCTTTAAAGTTTGAAATTGCGTCGTACAATTCAGTAAATGTTCCGACGTATACTTTCTATTGGGATTCTTTGTAAATTTTAATAGAATTTTATGTAGTTCACTAACAATTTCCTCAGCCCTTTCAAATCTCTTCATGGAATAACAACATAAAAAATTTTTCTTTTAGACCTGAACTGTATTTCTAGATACCTCTTTTTTTATGGTTTTTACAAAATTATTTTTAAATTTAAAAATTAAGAACAATATAACTAAAATTATCACTACTACTGTTATTATAATTTCGTATTTTTCAACATAGTATTTTCCAGCTGTAATATTTGTTGCTGAACCGGCACCGTTCGAGACAAAAATCTCTTCTTTATTTTCGGGTTTTTGCGCGTTATTGCCCATTTCACTTTATTTGAAAAATATGAATTTATAAAAAAAAAATATGTTTCTTAAATTGTTAAAATTATTATTATTACATTCATCAAAAAAATTCCCCTTTTATAAAATTATACAAATTAAAATTTATTTTTCTTAAAATTACAATTAAACATATCTATGAAAATTATTTATTATAATTAGCAAATTCAACTTTATTTTTATTATTTTTCTTTTTATTCCTTCTGATCTCTGCTTTTAGCGCTGCTTTCTCTTTCTTAATTTCTTCAGCTTTTGTAGCAAATTTCCTTCTTTCTTCTTCAGTAACACAAATTTTTGCTAATCTGTAATATTCGGCTACCTCCCTGTTTAGTTTGGCAAGCAATCCTCCCCTTTCTTTAACCTTTATGGGCACCACTTCTTCTCTCGCTAGTACTATTGCTTTTTTTGACTTGTATTCTTCAAAAGTAATTGGTATCTTCTTTTTTAGTGTAAATAAACGCTCTGGTTCGGAATCCAAGGTCGCCATATGGTGGGCCCAATCGTGTTCGAAATTGTGCGTGAGATTCATCTATTGAATAATCTAAATTTTCTTTATTAAACTGTTGCGAGATAAATACAAATCTCGAGGAGAATTATATCACTTTGGTCTGTTGTTCGTATTCAGTCCTCAGAACTGTCCCTACAATCAGTGAGACTTTTTGACGAGCAAGTCAGTCTCAAAGATGTGTAGTTAGCTTTCTTTGCTAGCAAATCGAAAGCGTCGAGATCGAAATAAAACAATCAACTTCAGTTTTAAAATCAATCTGGTTTATTCCATATCAATTCATTCTATTTATAGTAAATTTACATATTTTTGTTTCCTAATTTCTATCCCTACCAAAATGTTATTTCCAAAAAATCAATAATAAATCAAAATGCATTTTCCACCGAAATGCAATTCAAGCATAAAACTATAAAAATATAAATAAAATATTTCTTCCTGTTTATCACATTTCAAAGCAAAAATTGTAAAATTTATTAAGTTATATTTTAGTTATAACTTAATTAGTTATATTTAGTTATATTTTGTTCACACAATTAGTAAAAAATGTTATTTGTTATGAAATTTGATAATTTACATATTTTAAGTTAGGTCAGTGTTACGAGTTTATGTATGTTATTTATTTGTTTTTATTTTAATGTCTCGTGACCAGCTTTATTCATAATTGAAATAAGATCTTTTTGTAAGTTCTTTTAATTTTTATATTGTGTGACGAGAATTATTAGTTTATATATATTATGTGTGATCTTTTCGTATTGGAATATTAACAAGATTCTTATCTATTAATTTGGTAGAGTTTGGTGGTTTTTGGTGGTCATATATGAAATGTACCACAAATGGCTATTTTGATAGTTTTTAATAACAGAATTCTCTGAGTGCATCGACACTCGTAATATCTGGCATTGTGGTAAAATAGAGATCTAAAAGAAAACTATTATCACCGCCATTACGGGGAGTGAAAGTCGGGCTTTTAACAATTTGGAATAGGCCCTGAGACGCGGCAAAAATTTCTGCCAGTTTTCCACTATTGTCAACATCGTCGGTCGATTTGGAGAATTCCAACCATGATTTGTTGTGGACGTTGAAGTCACCGGTAACGATTATTAATTAACATTAAGTTTTTTTACACAACATGGTGGATAAATAAAAAAAATTATTTCAAATTAATTGTTTTACATTCAGTGTTTTACTTCTGTCTGAATGAGCTATGTAGTATAGCACACATAGCCAAATTGCGGCTCTTTGAAAGAAGGAGTGCGGCTCTCGAAAAGAAATGAAAAAATTTAATAACATATAAAAATTTATTAAAATTGTAATAAAGTTGTAATTAAATTACCAGTAAATTACCAGCTCTTAATCCAAAATATCGAAAAAAAAATTCAAAAACTAAAACAAGACTACTGAAAAATCACGCTCTAAAAAAAATAAAACAAGAAAATACTCTTATCTGAAATTGTTATGTACAATATAAACTATTTAATATTTATTGTCTATTGAATCAACAACTTACACATAAATAATTTTAATAAATTTAATACATATTCATAGTGATTTTCAGAGGATAGCTGTAGTCGTATTCCACCATAGGCGTAACTAGGTAGGGGCCCAGAGGGCCCGGTCCCCCCTAGACGAATTTTGGCCCCCCCTAGAACACAAAGTTCATGAAGTATATATAACAGTTAGGGAAAATGAAAATGTATTTCTTTACTAAGGAATTTGCTGTTCAAAATTATTTCAAAGGGTACAATTATATTATTCATGATATTATTCATACCACTGATCTTCATTTAAATTTAATAAGGTAGTTTAATAAGCACTGCCAATAATATTGGCACAAAAGTATCTTTAAAATGGTCGTTTATCTTATCGGTTCACCATAGTAGCGAAGTTTAAAAAAGCAAACATTTTCTATCCAACATGTGATGTGCCGGATGTCAGAATGTCAAATGAATTCATAGTTTCTGGAAAACCGCACCTTCTAATTTGTTTAACGAAAAACATCGCAATAAGAACAATATAGACTTCGTTTTAAAAAAATACGGTCTCATTGCTCCATAAGACCTAAAACCACACCGAAACACCAACACTACTCGTAGTTTTAAGTTTGTTTTGGCAAGATTACTTTTACTTAGGCGCCAGCCAATTTTTTTTAGTGTACTTTTATAAGCAAATTACAATTTTTTTTTGAAAATCAGTCCCGGGGACCAAGATGCCTTTGAAACAAAAAATATCGTATAAAAATACACTTTTTTTACCAAATATTGCAATTTAAATGTTATTTTTAATATACAATTACTTCGGTCTGAAAGACCTAATTACTTCGGTCTGAAAGACCTAAGTATTACATTCATGAGCTCAAAGTAAAATTCTTACCCCCACTTTTTTTGGCATATCTCGACGTTTTAGGACCTACTGATTCTAAAAAAGCAAAAAAAAAATGTATGTCTGTCTGCCGGCCGGCCGGCCGTCATTACCTACGCTGCAGAGAAAACCACTGGAGGGATTTCAAAAAATTTTTTTCTAAAAATAGGTATACTCAAGAGACAGGTCCGAAAGGACGCTGTGTTCGATAACTGTACCGGAAGTGTCTCAAAAAATCATTATGTGTGTCAAAACAAGGAAATTTGCATATTTTTTGCTTAAAAAACGTTCATTTTAAGTGATTACGAGTAGGAACATTGAGTTTCGAGAAATCTTGATGGTCGGGATTGGTATGTGAGACCAAAATCTAGATTATTGCGTTATAAGTTTGTCAAAAAAATGTTGTCAAGTGTGTCAAAAGAAAGATTTTTATTTATTTTTTTACCCAATTTTTCGGAAAAAACATTAAATTAAAATTTTGTTTGAAACAGGGTTACGAACCGGAACCGAACCCGAACCCTGAACCCGCTCCGGAACAAGATTTTTTTTAAATTATGTGAACCCGAACCTGAACCCGAACCCAATCAAAAACGCGGTTCAGGTTCATTTTTTAATATAGGAAATTTAGGCAGTTTGCGTAAGAAATTTCATATTTCGCAGAATTTTTTTTGTTTCAAACAAGATTATTTTGGTTATTATTTGTTTCAGTAGAGAATAGTGAATAGTGAGAATTAAATGAAAATTTTTTTCCAAAATAAATATGTGTGTAACATAAATACGGTATGTAATGTAACATAAAAAAATAAAAATAAAAAAAATAAAACAAAAATAAAAATACAAAACTCCCATATAATGTAAACACATTTCCATAATATAAAGTCTAATGACAGTGGAAAAATTCAACTTAAGCAAAAATAAATAAGTGATGAAGAAGTTTCAACTTCGAAATTGTCATCGCCTCATCGGCGTAATCGATAGCGTGTCTGCCCAAGGATTCGAGCCGAAACATGTGACTTGGAATTGGAGTTTTTTTCTAAGAAACTTCAACCATACCTTTGCATTGAAAAAATTCCAATTACTTCTTTACTTACTTGAGTTTAATTGATCTCAATAATTCTCAATAAAAAAATAATGAATTCATAAAACAAATTCGAAAAAATTGTTTTTTTTTTTGTAACAAATTTGAACCCGAACCCAAACCCGAACCGAACCCAAACCCACTAAATTTTAATGTATTGAATCCGAACCTGAACCTGCACCCAAATTTTTCTGGGTTCGAAACACTGGTTTGAAATGATTTTATTATTATTATTGAGAACTATGGCATTATAAGTTTGTCAAAAAAATGTTGTCAAGTTTGTCAAAAGAAAGATTTTTATTTTATTTTTTTACCCAATTTTTTGGAAAAAAATAAAATAAATAATTTGTATGACGTGAAAATATATTATTATTATAGAGAATTATGGCATTATAAGTTTGTCAAAAAAATAATGTCAAGCGTGTCAAAAAATGATTTCATTGATTTTTTTAGCCAATTTTTTGGGAAAAAAAATATAGCTGTTTTTATGACGTAAATGTAATTGAAAATGAAATTGGACATGGAAATTTTTGAATTTGTTAGTTTTTGAAATATTTTTGGAATTTTGAAAAAAGTATGTATTTTTGATTTTGTAATAATTTTTGCAATATTTTTAGAATTTTGGAAAAAGTTTTAATTTTTGATTTTGTAATAATTTTTGGAATATTTTTAGAATGTTGAAAAAAGTTTGATTTTATTATAATTTTTACAATATTTTTGGAATTTTGAAAGAAATATGAATTTGTGATCTTGTAATATTTTCTCGAATCGCTAAATTGAAGGTTTTTGAATAGTTTGCTGAAAATGTAAATGAAAATGAAATTGGATATGGACATTTTTGAATTTGTTATAGTTTTTGAATATTTTTGGAATTTTGAAAAAGTTTCAATTTTTGATTTTGTAAGAATTTTTGGAATATTTTTAGGATTTTAAAAAATTTTAAATTTTTGATTTTATTACAATTTTTGTAATTTTGGAAAAAGTTTCAATTTTTGATATTGTTATAATTTTTGCAATATTTTTAGTTTTGGAAAAAGTTTGAATTTTTGAATTTTTAAGAAATTTTGGAATATTATTAGAATTTATAAAATGTTTAAATATTTGATTTTATTCCAATTTTTGGAATGTTTTTAGAATTTAAAAAAAAATTTTTTTAATTTTATTTATATTTTTAGAATTTTGAAATAAGGTTCAACTTTTGAATTTTTAAGAATTTTTGGAATATTATTAGAATTTAGAAAAAATTTAAATATTTGATTTTATTCTAATTTTTGGAATATTTGGAATTTTGAAAAAAGTTTCAATTTTTGATTTTGTATAATTTTTGCAATATTTTCAGAATTTTTGAAGAAAGTTTAATCTTTGATTTTGTAATAATTTTTGGAATATTTATAGGATTTTGGAAAAAGTTTGATTTCATTTATTTTTTACAAAATTTTTGGAATTTTGAAAGAAATATGAATTTGTGATTTTGTAATATTTTCTCGAAACACTAAATGGAGAGGTTTTTGAGTAGTTTGCTGAGTTTAACTAAAAACCATGTCCGCATAAAAGTTTTTTGCCGAAAAGTATATCAAAATCCTTAACCCAGACCGAAGTCTTGATATCTCAGAGCTGTGAGATTTCAGCCCCTCCATATTTTCAAAGAATCAACATGAATAGCTTAAAAAAATAATTATAACCTTAGGGGCCCACGTTATGACCATGTGAGGCAAGATTGGATTTGAACTTAGGCGCAAGTGGATTTTTTGTTTGTTTCTTTTATCGTAAATTAAGAAAATTTAGTAAAAGGGACAGTTTTGATCTGTTTATCTAATAAGCACATAGGACATAAAGCAAAAATTAAAAAAACAGAAAAAATTCTTTTCAAAACTGTAATTTTGAATGGATTTTGCTTTTTTAAAAGGCCTGTATATTGGACCCCGGGGCTGATATACAACTCGTTTTGGTTTTATTCGCTTCAGTGAGTGATTCTATATGAAATAAAAAAAATCTTGGCGCCTAAGTAGAAGTAATATCTCCGTTTGTTTGTATGACCATTAGCGAATTGACGACGGAATTCGAAGTCTGATGGATTTATTTTTTGAATTATCTGAATTTTGTATGGCTGAAAATGAAGATCGTTGTGCACAGTACTGCATTAAATGGTTGGGGGAGTGCATGATTACTGTAAACAATGAATTGTTATTTTTGAACTATTTTTTATTTTTATTTTTTCAATAGTTTTAGAGACTAGAAATGTAAAGTTTAATTTAGAAACTAGGAATGTTGATTTTGTATAATTTTTGTTTGTTTGAAAGTTACTAAGTGAGGATTTATAAAAGTATCATACTGATATAACAATTTATAATTTTATATGATTTTTTTCAAATTAATTTGTCAAACATTTTAAAAAAGAACATTTTTTTCTTTTAGTTTTATAATTTAAAGATTTATTATTTACACAAATATATATCTAAATATCAACATAAATAACTGCAAACAACATAGCGTAAATAACTGCATTCGAATCGGTAGATGTAGTAGCAACGACGTCAAAAGTGACACTAAACCACCGGCAATTTCACCGTTCATATTATCTAAGTGCCGGGTCACAGTGGTGTTAAATGCAACTATATAGCGGACGGATTTTCTAGGCAAAGGACTGGACTCGATCTTCTACAAGAAATGGAAGCTCTAAGCGAGTCGTTTGCTCCTCTCAAACAACTAACTTATGACAGGGTAATCGTAATCTATAGGTTGATGGTCAAACACCATTAGCTGCAAGATAAGTAGGTAAATCTTTCCTAGACTAGACCTTTAGCGTTCCAAAAAACTTATAACCTTGAGTAGGCAGAAAACTAGTTCATTGTTAAAGTCATCACTGGTTACTGGATCCTTGGAAAGCACACAAGTGTTGATTTGCAGGAGCTGTAAGGAAGAGGATCAGGTGAAACCAGCGTTTCATCTACTTTGCACATGTCCAGCATTCGCCCATTATACGGCAAACTCATTTTGGAACGCACACATTTAAAACTCTCACAGACCTGGATAATTTTAAAATCACGCAAATAATTAGCTTCTTTAGAAGCTCCAAATGGTTTGAGTTGGGGAGCGAGATTCTTTGGTATCACAACCGACGTATTTTGGTCTAAGTATGTCGTCCTGATGTTGTGTTTTGGTGACAGTCACTGCAACCTAACCTAACATAAATAATCTAGCAAAAAAATATAAATGACCGTAAATTTGAAAATTAACCTCAAATTGACACACCCGTTATGTATTAAAAGAAAGAAATAAAAACGGAAACTTTATTAATTATTTTACTCAGCAACAATATTGGGGCCAGGCCCACCCTAGAACAATTTCCTAGTTACGCCAATGTATGCCACCTACACTAACAAAACAATACATTCCAAGAGCATAGTAAGTGATCATCGGCTTTAGGGCAGAGTGCATCACGTTGTATTGTTTTGTTAGAGTAGGTGTCATACGACTACAGCTATCCTCTGAAAATCACTTTGAATATGTATTAAATTTATTAAAATTATTTATGTAAAAGTTGTTGATTCAATAGACAATAAATATTGAATAGTTTATATTGTACATAACAATTTCAGATAAGAGTGTTTTCTTGTTTTATTTTTTTCAGAGCGAGATTTTTCAGTAGTCGGGTTTTAGTTTTTGAACTTCTTTTTTTTTTTTTATTTATTTTGTGGTTATAATTTTGTGATAAAGTAATTGCACATCCGCTTAAAATTTTTTGTTTAGGGTTTTTGTTTTATATCTACATAGGTTAGATTTATAGGTAATATACCAAACTTACTCATAGGTTTATATTTTGAAACATGGAAGATTTCTTAACCTTTTCAATTCCTCAAGAGATCGTGAGTCATGAGGATTTTTCAGCAATTTACTGATATTTTACTATTTAATGATACAAGGAACAAATAAATAATCCATCTACAGATCTGACTCTGCTGAGGGCCACATAGGGCTCACCTTTAGCGAATAACGACTTCCCCAAATCAATAACTGCTTTATTTAGAATGCACCCTTGCAACTTATGCACACTAGCTGCCCAAGCAAGGATTTACGGTAACATTTGAAATTGCTACTTAAGTCCTTTCATTTGATACCCAACGCGGTATCATTAAATTAAATTTTTTTTTAGGTCATGACCTTATGTCCTCTAGGCATCACCATATTCAATTTATTGTATCATCATTAAGCCAATAACCAGCAGAAGATTAAAAAAGCTTCATACGATACCTCATTCGTCAAATTGTGATTAGTAGCTAAGAAGTTATGAGGGAAACGATGAACATACATGCAACTCAACCAACCACATAACCCTCTTTTTTCGTAGTCGGGTAAAAATGGGATAACTTTCGTTAATTTCAACAAACAAAAAATTAACTATTTCCCCACCTATAAGCAAATTTTTTCAAAGAAAAACACTATCCCGAATTAAAGGATGATCAATGGATTAATGACTGTGTATTTTTAACTGATATAATGGAGAATCTGCAGTTCCCAACCTAGCATTACAAGGAAAAGATACAGTTGTTCTATTTAAAAAATTCTAGTTCTATTTAAAAAATTTAGCTTTTTAACGCGATTTAACTACAAAAATGTTAAACCACTTTCCTCGTCTTGAAAATAAACTCTCTAAAATTGATGATAAAAAACTGAGTGAATACAACACTAAAATTGAAGGGACTGACATCTCAAAGCTCTGAAATATCAAAACTTTGGTCTGGGTTAAGAATTTCTATATAGTTTTCGGCAAAAGGTTTTTATGAGAACATTTGTTTTTAGTTGTGGGCAGCGATGTTTATTCAACACAAAAAAAATGTTTAATATACATCGTTTAGAAGTTTATGCCAGAGCTAACACGAAACATCAACACGCTACCAGAAAATTATAACAGATCATAGATTAACATTGTTTATAGTGAAAAGATGAAACACTCAACAAACTACTCAAAAACCTTTCCATTTAGCGTTCAGCAGTTTCAACTTTTCAAATACAAATAATCCATTATCTCACAATTTCATGTTCAATTACATTTCATGTCATACAAATAAATAATTTAATTTTTTTTTTCAAATAAAAGGGGTCTGACTAAAACTATAATAAAATCAAAAATTACTACTTTCTTCAAAATTCCTAAAATATTCAAGAGAGTATTATAATATCAAAAATTCCAAAAATATTTTAATAATTTAAACGTTTTTTGAAAATTCTAAAAATAATGTAATAATTATTACAAAATCAAGGATTGAAGCTTTTTTCAAAATTCTAAAAATATTGCAAAAATTATAACAAAATCAAAATTCAAACTTTTTCCAAGATCATTCAATCAATCAAGATTAAATCTAGCAAGATGATATGATAAGTTAAGTTGATTCAACTAAAAACCGATTTTTTGTCATACAAATAATTTTATTTGACAAATGTTTCTAATTGATAATGTTTCTCATTTTATGTTTCTTAAAAAAATTGGACAAAAAAATAAATGAAAATCATTCTTTTGACACACTTGACGTTATTTTTTTGACACACTTATAGTTCAACAATCAAGCTTCTGTTCTCACATACCAATCCTGACCATCAACATTTCTCATTGTTACTTAAAATGAAGGTTTTTAAGCCAAAAGTATGAATTTTTTTTGTTTGATACGCTTAATGATGTTTTTACACTCTGCCGGTACAGTTATTGAACACATCGACCTCTCATCTCTTACAATTAAGTCGTCCTATTTTTAGAAGCAAAGCTTATTATTAACGATGGATTATCGACTATTATTATATTTTGAATAAAAGTTCCGCAAGAGAAATGGAATTATTAGAAACTCAAGCGCACATTCTTATAATGCACCACAAATCAACATCAATCTGTAGTTTTGGAAACGACTGTCTCAATCAAAGTACCCTAATCTGAAAAAAGCTGCTTGCAGATAACTGTCCATATTCGGCACAACAATCACACTGTTGTGAATCACTATTTCCAACAATGAAATTTATAACATCAAAGCAACGTTCACAACTTACAAATAACACCGCTCACAACTTACAAGCGTCGTGCCGCGCTAACGAACTATGAACCCGATTTCAAACAAGTTACAAACACACATGCCATCTACCAGCAATCAATAGCTGTCAGTGCCATGTTACAAAATTTAAATATATGTATGTATTTATAATTAGAGTATTTGCTTTAAAACGGTGTATGCAACTTGCAAGGAAATAAAAATTCCATAACAACTTTGATATTTTATTTTTTTGTTGTCTCTCGTAACGAGAATTTATTGAAATTCGGCTTCACGTGTAACGAAGTTTGGCCATCTCTGTAGTATAGATTTATGAGAAAAACTTTTCAGTCCATATAAGTCGACAGTACGAAGTCTGAATAACAAAAACGTGAAAACAAAAAATGTTTGTATAAAACTTTAATACCTTTAAGTCCTCTTATTGAGTTCTTGGTTTTGATTTATTGAAACGGTTAATAACAGCATGATGATAAAACATCTTACAATATTAATTTAAAATTATTCCTTTGAATATTAATTGAAAATTTTATTGTTTTTTATTTTAAGCTTAAGTTTTATAGTTATTTATTTAACATATATAATGTGGCACTACAAACCATGGTTGTGCCGTAGACTACCAGGGTTGTGCCGTAGATTACGTGTAAATTACGCGAGATATTTTCGTGTAATCTATAATGTAAACTATAATGTAATCTATTTAATTGATATGTGAATTCTAAAAATTTTTAGCAATAAATTAACTTTTTTTAAGATTGCATGATCTTGTTTTTGACAATGTTATTGATCATGTCTTTTAAGAAAAAATTTTCAGTAGGGATAATACAATATTTCCACACATTTCTTCATAAATCAAAATTAATAGATTACGCCAAATTTACATAGATGACATAGATTACATGTAATGCAATCTATTTTAGATTACGCGTAAAGGAACAACCCTGCTACAAACTCTATCACTAATTTGATATATTCCAAAATCTAGTGAAAAAGTATCTAGTGAGCCAGTAGACAAAGTAGTAGTGACAAGTATTAAAAAGTAGACAAAATCGTATACAGTCAACTCTCCTATAACGCGGCACTTTTAAAACGCGATTTTCATATAACTGTGGCTGCTGTGGCAGGTATTACTAAAAATAATAAATATAAAATAAATATGTCATATTGAAATTTAGAGCAGCATTTCTTGATAATATAATTAACAACAATGTGTAATAAAAAGCCATATTTACATAAAGTCTTACAGAGTCTGGCAACGTATTACAAATTAAATTTCACGATGAATACATGTCCACTTAATTCAACAACAAGATTTGGTACAAACAACAAATGATGCAGTTTTTCAAGAAATTTAGCAAATTTTCAAAGAAAAGTTTATGTTTCTCACTTTAGTAATCATAAACCTCTAATTTCATATTTCAATTATGATAATAGTTGAATTGAATTTGTAATACATTATGTAAATATTGCTATTTATTATACATGTAAATTAAATTATCAAGAAATGTTACTCTAAATTGTAATATGACATATTTAATTTATATTTAATTTTTTAGTATTACCTGCCACAGTAGCCAAAAAAATTTAATACAACCGCGTGCAAATATTATACGCACTCATTTTTTTTATTTAACAAAAGAAATTTAATCAACACAAATATTTTTATTTAAAAATAGACTTTTAAAAAAGTGGCATATTTCATAGAAAATTATATACGACCACCTCGACATCTTTAGCAGTATAATACAACCGAAACTATCCAAACAGGTTAAGATGTTTTGATTAAATCGCATAAAATACATAAACATACGGGTTTTTACAATTTTCTTAAAACGGCATTTTTCACATCATAAAAAATTATGAAATCCTCTCGAAATTAACCCAAATAGAATACGATTTAAATTATCCAAATCGAACGAGCCGTTTTTGAGAAATCGGTAAACATACATAAAAAAAACCACAATGAAACACAGAACCTCCTCTTTTTTAAAGTCAGTTAAAAAGCTAAAATAGTTCAAAATATAAATTTAAAAATAACGAAACTCAAAATCGACACATCCATCACATACATATAACATTTAGTGCGAGACTGAATAAAAAATATAATAACATTAACAAATGAATGACAATTGACACACACAATACACATAATCGAATTGTATGGCATACTTTATATTTTATATGATTTTTTTTTATTTTAATTCTTCCAACATGGCGATTTCAAAAAGTAAGTTTTTTAAATCTTTTTTTTATATGTTAAAGAATAATTATTTACTAAAGAAAAACATACTAAAATTACAGACAAGCGCTACGTTTTGTTTTTGAGAAGCAGGCATTTGCACATACATATAATTAGTGTTTGTGCTACTTTGTGCTATTCACTAAAGGAAGGTTTACCTATTCTATTGAGCTGTTTTTTGTTTATAAGGTATTAAATACGGCTTAATAATAGTAGATTCTTGTATGAGCTTAGAATGAAGGCAATTCTTCACGAGGATGAAGTTTCCCGGAACGAGCGTAGCGAGTGGAGGGAATCATCCGAGTGAAGAATTGCCTTCATCTTAAGCGAATACAAGATATTTTTTATATCTACAAATATTTCAAATAATTTCATTCAAGTTTTCCTGTAAAAGTTTATATCGCCATATTGAAATAAATCTATGAAATGAAAAACAAAACAAAACTCGTTTGTTTATTTTATATGTATTGTTCTTGTTTTATCTTGTTTATATTACTATACCAACAACTCAAGTTTTTAATTTGTTAGGGGAATTTTGAATAAATAAAGTGGAATGAAATAAATAAAAAAGAATTTGATATATAGAAAGGAATGAATACAATTACAATGAAAGATATACGCATGGAAAGTATATATTCTTTAGTAGTCGTGGATAAAATAACTTACACCGAATTTACTCAAATAGAATAACCCGTTCGAGTACCTACAATTCAACTTTAATCTTTGATTGTCGCTAAACTTCTTAAGAAATTTCGAGCCACTCTGTGTCAAAAGTATTGAAAAAGTAAAAAATACGTATTAATTTTTTTTATTATACTTCCGATTACTGAAGTTTCAAAAATCGAAAATGGTTGGTTCGGCTCAAATTCCTTCTTTCATCTGCGTCTTTATTCGATTTTCCTTTTTATAGGTTTATTTACTTTCCGCATGGAGGGATCAGTTTTTATTGTTTTGAAATTTTTTTTTATTTTTGATCTACGGGCGTGACAACCCCGCGTACTCCAGTCCCTGCTATTGACATACGAGTTAACGTGAGATATCACATACCACTGGCAATAGCAGTGAGCTATTACTAGCCAAGGTGACATCTTAGGGGTGGTGGCGAATGAACTGTATTCCGTCAATAATCCTTGATGATGAGACGCTATTGCTTCCTTGAAGAAACGAGCCTTCATATAACTATGTGTGGGCGTTAATCTTTAAGAAAGACGGTGCGTCACAGGATCAAGGAGTATGCAACCGGCTGGATTATTGGCAACTACATTTTTGTTTTGTTCCAGCAAATTTTTGTAAAAATTTGCTATTTGCATTTTAATTTACTTTTATTTTTTCTATTCTATCGTAAAATATTGGCCTATGTCATATTTTGTCAGTGATAGGAGTTTTTGTTTAGTTATCCATTCTTTAACAAAAATATAAAAAAACAAAAAAGAAAGATTTACGTCCATCAACACCTTTGAACGTATGTTGTTGTGGGACCTTGGTCTTAAAAGGTTGTTATGTGTTATTGTGACACATATTGTAATTCCTACTACACAACACATTTTATTAAAAAAAAAGTTGGTTTATTTGTGTAAAATTTATTTATTTCTAAGATTCCAAGCAACACGGTACGAAATTATTAAATATGTATTAATTCTCATACCATGTATTAATATGGTTTTTCATACTTTTCACTTGTTTTTGTGTGCTTTTGTCACTTTGAAAACTAACTTTTACCATAAGTAAAAGATTTTATTTTTTAGGGATAATTAAGTAGTCCTTATAGTGACAATTTTTTATTTTATTTAATTTTTATTTTTTACAGAATATATATATTTCGGATATACTCCTTCTTCAGTTCTTTTTAATAGTTAAGAAAAGAACTGAACTCCTTAAAATAGTTAAAAAAAAGAACTGAAGAAGGAGTAAATCCGAAATATATTTATTCTGTAAAAAATAAAAATAAAATAAAATAAAAAATTGTCTCTATAAGGACTATTTAATTATCCCTAAAAAACAAAATCTTTTGCTTATGGCAAAAATTAATTAATTCTCAGTTTCTCATAAGGCGTATTCCATATAACGAGAAAACGGTTTCCATATATGTAACACGATGTAGGTTTATAAGATTTCCTTCTATATTTCTTTGTTTCTCATAACACGGTTTCCATATAACGCGTGGCGAATTAAACGTGTTATAGGAGAGTTGACTGTACAAAGTTGTACACATTTGTATAAAAAGTTGCATAGAAAGTTGTATACGAAATTGTATACAAAGTTGTATACAAATTTGAATTCAAAGTTGTATAAAAGTTGCAACAAAGTTGAATACAAAGTTGTGTACCAAGTTGTATACAAAGTTGTATACAAAATTTGTATACATAGTTGTATACAAAGTTGTATTCGAAGTTGCATGCAAAGCTGTATATAAAATTGTATAAAAAGTTTTAAAAGTTGTATACAAAGTTGTACAGATTTTAAACAAACTTGTACAAAATTGTACACACAGTTGTATACAAAGTTGTGTACAAAATTGTATACAAAATTGTACACGAATTGGCATACAAAGTTGTATGTAAATCGTATACAAAGTTTTTCAAAATTGTATACAAAGTTGTACAAAGTTTAACACAAAATTGTATACAAAGTTGCATTAAAAGTTGTGTACAAAAGTGCAAGCAAAGTTGTTTACAAAGTTGTATACAAAAATGTATAAAAAATTGTATTCAAAATTGTATACAAGGTTGTATACAGGCTTGCATACAAAGTTGTATTCAAGTATCAAATACAATGTTGTCCAAAATTGTAAACAAAATTGTATACAAAACTTAATGCAAAGTTGTATACAAAACTTTATACAAAGTTGTATACAAAGTTGTATTCAAAGTTGTATACAAAGTTGTATACAAAGTTGCTCACAAAGTTGTATACAAAATTGTAAACAAAGTTTTATACAAAGTTGAATAAAAATTTGTATTCAAAGTTGTATTCAACGTTGTATACAAAATTGTATACAAAGTTTAAACAAAGTTGTATACAAATTGTATATGAAGTGCCATACAAAGTTTTATAACAAGACGTATACAAAATTGTATACCAAGTTGTATACAAAGCTGTATACAACTTCGAATGCAACTTTATATACAACTTTGTAAATAACTTTGTACACAACTTTCTCTACAATTTTTGTATACAACTTTGTATACAACTTTGTATACAACTTTGTATTCTACTTTGTATACTACTTTGTATACAACTTTGCATACAAGTTTCAATACAACTTTGCTTGCAACTTTGTATACAACTTTGAATACAACATTGTATACAACATTGTATACATTTTTGTATACAACTTTGTATGCTACTCTGTAGTTGTATACAACTTTTTATCCAATTTTGTATACAACTTTGCAAACAACTTTGCATGGAACTTAGTATACCACTTTATACACAACTTTGTTTACAACTTTGTATACAACTTTTCATACAACTTTATACAATTTTGCATATATTTTTGTATACAACTTTGCTTGCAACTTTGTATACAACTATGAATACAATATTGTATACCACATTGTATACAATTTTGTATACAAACCTGTATACAACTTTGTATACAACTTTGTATGCAATTTTATGTATAACTTTGTATACAACTGTGCATACAACTTTTTATATAACGTTGTGTACAACTTTGTATAAACCTTTGCATGCATCTTGGTATACAACTCTGTATACAACTTTGTTAACAACCTTGTATACCACTTTGTAAACAGCTTTGTTTACAACTTTGCATAAACTTCGTTCACAACTTTGTATGCAACTTCGTAAACAATTTCGTATACAACTTTGTGTGCCACTTTGTTTACAACAAAGTTGTACAAATTGTATACAAAGTTGCAATTAGAGTTGCATTTAAAGTTGTATACAAGGATGTACAAAATTGTTCACAAAGTTTTATACAAAGTTGTATAGAAAGTTGTAAACAAAGTTTTCTGCAAAGTTGTATACAAAGTTGTTTACAAAGTTGTATACAGAGTTGTATACAAAGTTGTATACAACGTCGTATACAAATATGAATAGTTAGTTGTATTCAAAATTATACAGTATGGTATACAAAGCTGTAGACGAAGTTGTACAGATAATTGTATTCAAAGTTGTGTACAAAGTTGCCTATAAACTTTTAAACAAAGTTGTATAAAAATTTCACACTATATTTCTTATAGCCAACGCCGCCATGTTAATTATTCGCCGGAGTGTATCTGAGTTTTTAAAATTGAAGTTGGAGAAGAGTCATCATTTAAAATAATTTAGAACCAAAGTGCTCCTCTTTGAATCAATTTTGATTTGAGATCCATCAAATAACCATTAATATTGCCTTGCTCAAACTGTTTTAAATTTAGTTGATAGACATCACAAATTTATGCACAGGACTTCAACTAATATCCCTTTTTCTCAACATTATTGGCTGCAGCCAATCAATAGCTGAACTAATGTTTGAGACATTTTCAATTTGTTGCCTAATATATGTTCCGTATATACACAATATTAGGGGATTTTGTGAGTGATCAAGCTCAAGTAACTTTTAGAATTCACTTGAGTTCGAAATTATAATTCGAAAATTTTTTGCAATTTGAAATTATTTTTAATTTTCTCTTAGAAAAACTTCTTTAGAATTTTTTTTGTCTGTTTCGTGCCGGGATTGAACTCACACTCGTCAGATACACCAAAGTTCAATTCCATGGTGTCTTACATACTCAACCTCTGTGGTTGCTCTCAAAAAACTCATAAAATATATATAATTAAGTATTGTGTAATCACAGATGAAGGATTCAACTTAAGAAAATTTGTGTTGAAGTTTGAATTAAGAAATAATCTGAACATGAAAATTAAAATATGTTTCATCATCGTCTCTAAGTGCATCATCGCTAAGTGTGTAAGATACCAGGAACTGAACTAAAGAATCTCTGATGAAAGTGAGTTCAATCCCGACACAAAACACACCAAAAAATGTTTAAAGAAGTCTTTCTATATGAGAAAATGAAAAATGATTTTAAATTGGAAAATTCAAGTGAATTTCAATATTGGCTTCAGCTTAATCGCTTACGAAATCTCCCCAAAATAAAATAACATTTTTACTAAATAAATCTTTTGTTTATTTCCTTAAAATTTTCCATAAAATTATGTTTATCATAAGTTTTCATGTTATATCTAAGTAGGAGTCAACGTAATCTAATTTAACATTTATGTAATTACTATTAATCAACCATAAGTCATTCAACCAATCAAATTCAAACTTGTAATTTAATTTGAAAATAATTGACAATAATTTCACCATTATTGTTGTTGTATTGAATTACATAAATTTATTTTACTGTTATATTATAATATATGCTTCTATTCAAAAGAAAAAAAAAACAAAGAAACTCGTATGATACAAAATTTGAATTTGCAATTCAGGCAACATACATTTATAAATGTATACCAAGTGAAGCATAAATTAAAGATTCAGTTTTATTCATATGGACTAAAAACTATCTCTACGTACATATTCGAACTTATTATACACATAACACATATTCTCTTCCCATGTCTAGTTTTGATTTGTGCTTTTCAAACGTATTTTCATTGTATTTATTTATCATCTTTTCAAAAAAAAATTTTGATTTTTCCACATTGCTTAAAGCATACAAACATATTGATTTATTTAAAACTTTGCAATGGAATTATTTTGGTTGTGACACATAAAAGTTATACAATTTTTGTTTGGTTTTGGATGTTTAGTTGTATAATTATTTAAAAATTGGTAAGAACAACACATTCCATTCTGGTGGCAATTTAATCCATTGTTAGAATAGATTTATTAATCTCTGCAATGTTTTAAAGCGCTAGAGGTGTTATAGAAACCCGTTTTTGCTTCGCAAGCAGGACATAATTATACTACAACCTAATATTAGTAAATGCAGATGTAAATAATATATTGAATATTTTGAAATATTTATTATAAATTTGATAGTGATAATAGCAAAAATATTATTGCGGAAGTTGAGCCATCAAAGAGTTTTTGTCGTTCATGAATGAGAAATGATAGAAAAATTAAGAAGCAGAACAATGTGATTTAATCGAAAATAATTGATTGTAAATTTTACACAATCTGTATCAATCAAATATAAATCTTAATCTCTTAAGCGTTCATGATCACATAAAACTCATAAAACATTTAACTTTACTAATAAAAGCTCAGCTCAACTACTAACCGAGAATCATCAATCGTCAACTACCAACCAAGAATGGTTCAAAAGTTTTTGGGTCTACAACAGAACATCTCTTTTAATAAGAGGAGGGACAGAAGGTTTACAGAAATTATCAGTTGTAATTTCCCAAGGGCGGTGATAATTTGGAATAATTTTTTGCCAAAAATTTCGAAAGCAAGTATATTGATAAAAGGACGACGCCGTAGGCCGAGGGCTATTATCAATACCGCTTGAGGAATTTTTCAAAAAATCATGAAAATTTATCAAAGAACGAGGGGAATTAGTTTAGAAAATTGTTTGCCATTTTTCATTTCTTTATATATAATTTATGAATTATACGGTGGCCCACTGTGATATCAGTTAATTATTTCAAAGTTAGACTGAAATTTTTTTGCCTTAATTTTATTTTAATTTAAACCAATAAAATTCTCTAAAATGTAATGACATAATCCAATTTGAATTATACTTATAACAAATATTTATACGTTTGGCCTACTGGGATATTAAAAATTATCAATCTAATTTTGAAATAATTAACTGATATCACAATAGGCCAACGTATAATTCATAAAAACTATATAAAGAAATGAAAAATGCCAAAAAGTTTTCTAAACAAATTCCCCTAGCTCGTTGATAAATTTTCATATTTTTTGAAAAAATCCTCAAGCAAGTGGTATTGATAATAGCCCACGGTCTACGGCCTCGTGCTTTTATAAATATACTTGCTTTCGAAATTTTTAGCAAAAAATTATTTCAAATTATCACACCGCCCTTGGGAAATTACGGTCCATAGTGCCAACATATCGCTAAATACTCTTCATATACGAAATATCTGGAAAACAGCAAGAATAAGCCCTATCTTGAAAACTGGAAAACCTGAAGAGAAGGAAGAATCTTTCAGACCGATCTCCATCGTTTTATCGTTCGCAAAACTGATTGAAGCACTTCTTTTACCTCCACTCTAAGAAAAAATCACTACTTTAATAGTAGGAAATGGGCTGCCTACTATAATAATAGTAAAATACTTTGCTGTGTAAATTACAAACTTTACATTAAATAATGTGTACAATACGTTCAAACATTTTGTGTAAAGCTGCGTATTTAGATATGTGAAAAAACATATTATCTGTGGGAATTCACAGAATTTGTGTAACAATACGAATTTTTAATATGTAATAATTATAAATTTTTTGTGAGTTTTTACACAAAATGTGTAATATTACAAATTGTAATAAGTGGAAAAAAGAATTATATGGTATTATATATGGAAATTGTGAGGTTTTACAAAACATTTTTGTTTAAATCATATTTATTTTATTTATAAAATATACAATAACTTTAATTTATTACATATAATTTATAAAATTCACAATGTAAAACATCACTGTAAGACTGCCAAATCACTGTAACACTTTTACATCACTGCAAAACTGCCAAATCGTTGAAACTACCAAATCCAAGAATTTTCTGTAAAATAAAGTTTTAGAGATGAGCTTTTGAACTATTTAATGTTTAAACATATATTATAAATCTCTTAAAACTAATACATTATAATACTTCCTTACACCCAAAGAAATGAGCAATCATGTTTTATGCTTAACATAGGTATATGTATATACCTCAAAGTATCACTAAGTATTAATCATTCCTTTTAAGCATATAAAATACATAATTTTAGCAAATATCCAAAAATAGTAACATTTTAAGCCTAACTAAGTAAATATCATTCCTTAAAATTTATACTTTATTATGCATAATCAATGATTATCGTGAATAAAAGAACATGCAAAAAGATATAACTGTAAATCTATGAAATAGATTTATGCTGTAGTATTGCAATACTACGCTCCAATACTTTGTAGCTTTTATCCCAAATAATGTACTCATTATGCACTTTAGGAATAATACGTACCTTATTTTTCTATTTATTACTGTCCTTTTCTAATAGATTGAAATGATCATGGTTTTTTCTAGTAAAAATTGCATTTATTTAACCGCGCTCGCCGAGTAAAGGATCGTATTTAAAAAAAAATAGGAATTTAAAAATAAAAGGTTGTGTAATTTGTGTTAATTAAATTTGTTATTAAAGTTTAATAAATTCATATATTTATATATATTTATATAAATATTAGATACATTAAATAAATATAATAATTAAATAAATTTCAAGTTTGTTTAAGTTTAGTGAACAGTTGAACAGTTTGTTTAGTGAAATCGTGAAACAGTTTAGTGAAATCGTGATCGAACGTGTTGTGGAATACTTTTAATTATATAGGAGTAAAAACATTTATACATATAAGGTAAATTTTTTATTATTTTAATTAAAGTGCTTTTATCAAATTAACAAATATTTAATTAAATTAAATTTGATGTAACCACGTGCAAATTCATGTAACGGAGAAAAATGAGATAGAGTAATATGAAAACGACATAGTTGGGAACGGTTATTTAGAATAATGGAAATTATTTTTTTTTCTTATTTTTAACGGGACCTTATGCAAATCAAGTAAATCTTAAATATGATTGCATTGTTCTGAGCAGTATCTATATATATAAAAAATATATTATTATACCGAAAAAATTTTACTGTTATATAGAAGAGTGCACAATTATAGCCACAAATAACTAATCACACCAGTTTTTAAATTAAGATTTTGTTCGTTTAACAATATTTTCAATTAATTCTGTTTTGATTTGACTTTGATAAAACACATAATTTTAATTATCCTCACAAAAAGAAAATGTTGGCAAACTTATACAATTTTAATGATCATTCGTTTGTTCTGTATTCAATATTAATTATTGATTTATTGTTAATTTCATTACTAGATGGATGATACGGCAATTGCTAAAGAACAAGACCAATTATACGAAATCGGTTCGTTTATAATTTTACAAAATGATGATGAATTATGCTTATTGCTACGGGAATGGAATATGGAATCTATTCTACCAAATTTAATAAGTAATGCAATGTTATTAGTTTCTATGAAATTATCCAAACTACTTTTAGTTATAAAAAGTTAATAATTATTACTAATTATTTAAAGGTAAAAATATCGATATGGACAGCCTAAAATATTTGACTGAGTTAGAACTAAGTGCTATTTTCAAAGATGATCTAGGGAATCAAGCCCGATTTAGAGCGAAGCTTAAGGAATGGAAAGCAAAAAATGTCCTTACTATTGTATATAAATTAACTTTATTTTAATTGTGATTTTCTTTTGATTTAGAACTATCCGAATTCTTTAACCCTAAATGAATCGTTAGAAACAGCATCTAATACAAGTAACACTTTTTCTGTATTAGATAAATTTTTATCAGCGACACAAGCAACAAGTACACCAACTTCGACATCATCTTGTTCCTCACCCCAGCAATCTCAGGAGAGTTTAGTACGTGCAATCATATCTAGTTTTTCATTTTAAATCTAATTTTTAATTATTTGAAGGATCTAGAAAATTTTTTTAAAACCTCATCTGGGATAAAATTAAAATTATTGTATGAGCAACAAAATCCACCTCAATTTTCATCTGAGCTACGAGAGCTATTGTGCTTGAACATTGCACGTTATTTTGTGGAAAATAATAAATGCATGACCATAAATGACTTTCGACATGTAACAAGTCAAATACTCGAACATTTTCCAGAAGAAAATGCTGTGAGTTAACTGAAAATAATTAACGGTGGTTTTTTAATTCATATACTAATGATAAACAATTTATTTATTTTTATTCATACAGGATTACTATTTTAAACTCGGTAAATACCCCTCGGGTAAATTGTATAATAAATACCGAGTCATTTCCAAAAATCTCAGAAAAGTTGGCTATTTTACGGATAGTAAGAGACGGCGTAAATTAGCCATCGAACCAAAAAAAACAGATGTCGAGTTAAGAGGTATTTGATAAAATATTATTTGACATATTACAAGGTATTTTGTAACATTTTATTCATCTATTTACAGAAGAAGAGGAAGTATCTGATCCCAATAAAAATTGGCTTAAAAATCATAACCACCCGTGGGAAGTTGTGGAGCAAAAGTGGAAGGATTCCTTTTCCATACGCATTCAAGACATTGATAAATGGAAAAACACCAATAATTTGCTGCATGAATGGCCATTATATACAAATACTCTTGGTTTTCGTCTGGTAAGTTTTAGTATGAAAATTTTTCAATAAGCAATAATTTTGTAAACTTTCATTATACCGTTATTATTTTTAATCACTTGTATAACAGATTGAAATAGATTTCGAGCATATTTACCCACAAAATAGCGGCAAGCTTTTCAGCACGTGGATAAACTACAAGAGCAAAATAATTAATGTATTTTCCAAAAACTTAAAAGACAAGGTCGCTATAACCATATTAAAGAATTTATCTAAAAATGAAGGTAAAGATACACTATTGCAGTAGAAATTTACCTAATTTGATTAAACATTAAAGTTTTTCTTGTATTTTCAGACATTCATCACATCCAGCTATGCAAACTGCTTCATTTCATTTTGAAGCCCACCGGCAAGCAAAAAAAAAATAATTCGCTACGGAAATTTACAATCAATGATTCAATCGAATCATTTTTAGTTGAAGTTATTGAGCCATCTCATGTTGATGACAAGATAGAAAGTGCTAAAGAATTTTGCATATCGCATGGTATTAAGCTACAACCGTTTTTAATTTATATAAAAAGTAGTAGCAAATTTTGCGTAGTATATGATGATGTCTATTATATGTTTGATAATTTTTTGGTAGCGTTAGACATTTGCTTCAAAGTCTTTTTTGTTTTCAAACTTACATATCCAAAACAATCCGAGAAATTTTGGATATTTATTCAAAAATATTTGTATAATATTTCCACCTGTTTTGATAATTTAACACCCGATGTAATTGATTTGTTATCAGAAATTGATAAAAAATAATATTTTAAAATTCAGTAAATTCAGTTCAAGTCTCTTTAAATAATGAATGAATTCATAACTAATTTGGTTTATAAAATTAAATAGACACATTTACTTTACAAAATGTTTTCTTGTTTCTTATGCTCAAACCTGTTTAACGAAATTAGTCATTTACTTAAACATTTCACATATATTCATCATTTATCGCCTTCCACAGTTTTAAAATGTAACCAAGAAAATTGCTACCAGATTTTTTCAAATCGTGGCTCATTCAAGCGGCATTTACAAAATATGCACCCAATAACTAAACAAAATATAAAATTAGTAAACGAATCATTAAAACTAGAATCAAATCAACATAATCAAAATAGTACAAATTGTAATGCACAACCATCCGTTTTAGTTGAATCAAATCAATCTACAAATAAACTCCACACTAATGAATTGAAGCTTAATGTTAAACATTTAAAAAACAAAATAGAAACTCAAGCATTAAAATTTGTGTTAGAGTTATATTCAAAAACTAATTTGACATCAATCTTAACAGATAAAATTTTAAAAAGTATTTCTAACGATGTTTTACAATTTTTTATAACTATTCTTAAAGGGATTATACCTAAAATTTGCTGCTCTGAGAGCTATATAAATGAAATTCTCGAAATATTTTCGACATTTTTTGACAGGGTTAAAACAGAACACTTGCTTACTAAAGAATTGAAAGATAAGATTGAATTTGAAAATCCAAAGAAATGTATAATTCATAGTGAAATTGGCAAGGTCTTTAAATCTGGTCAACCACTGCTTAAAAATGTTGATTTTGTTTGCGTGATTTCACCAATTGTTTTCCAATTAAAAAAATTTTTTGAAATACCTGGAGTTCTTAATGAAACATTAAATAACACAAATCGTTTACTCAATTCAAAAGACAATATAGAAAATTTTGTTCAAGGCAAATTATGGAGAGGAAAATTAAGTGCATTTCCACAAAAGGAAACTGTTTTACCTTATATACTATACTATGATGATTTTGAAACCGGAAACGCATTGGGTAGTCACGCAGGTTCTCAATCTATTGCAGGGTTTTATTTTTATTTCCCATCTCTTCCATCGGACAATTTAAAATTAAATAATATATTTGTAGCGCAATTAATGAAAACTAACTATTTCAAGAAATTTGGTAGTAATCAATAACTTGCCAATCTAATTGAGTGTTTAAAACTTATTGAAACCAAAGGCATAGTTATAAATATAGAAAAACATCAAATATGTGTTAAATTTGTTTTAGGCTTAATTATCGGCGATAATTTAGCTTTAAATTCTATACTAGGTTTTAGTACTTCGTTTTCACATATATTCTATTGCAGACTTTGCAAAGAAGATAAATCAACTCTCCAACACTCAATAACCGAAAATATAGATAAGTGCCGTACGGAATCCGACTATATAAAAGATATTCAAACCAATGATTTCAAATCATCAGGCGTCAAATTTAATTCTATATTCAACGAACTGGACACATTTCATGTTACTTCCAATTTTTATTGTGATATTATGCACGATGTTTTTGAAGGGATAGTAAAATTCGGATTAGGTCAGGCATTAAAAATATTTATTTACGAAAAAAATTATTTCACTTTAGAATTTATAAACAGTAAATTTAAATCATTCGATTATGGCGAAATTGAGGTACAAAATCGCCCTTGTGATATCAAAGAAGATCATGTAAAAAAAGGAAACTTACATATGTCTGCCAGAGAAAGTTACTGTTTTCTTAAGTACTTTCCTGTTTTTGTGGGCAATAAAGTCCCCAAGAACGATTTGTGCTGGAAATATGTGCTCTGTCTGTATGATCTTGTTGAGATATTATTGAAAGATTGTTTTAATAAAACTGAAATTTCTTATTTAAAAGAACTTATAAAAAAACATCATACTTTATATATTAATTGTTTCAAAAGTAATTTAAAACCAAAACATCATTTTGTCTGTCATTATCCTCGTTTGATAGAATACTCCGGCCCATTAAAACCTATTAGTTGTATGAGAATGCACGGAAAAAATTTATTTTCAATTTTTCAAGATTTCGAAATTTTATATATCAATCATTAATCAAGTACTGCATTTTCATAAAAAAATCTTGATTCAATACATTTTTTCAATGAAATCAAAAAATATTCCACAATGATTTAAAATACCAAGACTATAATATTATTTTGAGACAAAAATGCTTTAATTTAAGAAAACAATGATTTAATTCGAATCAAATTTGATTGAAAACAAAATCTTTTATGAAATTTTATTTCAAAAGCGAAAACGTTTGAATCAAAATGTTATTTTACGTGTATTACGTTTTGAGTCAAGCATTTTTGTTTAATGTTTATAAAATCATTGCCAAAATATTTTCAATCCTTATTAAAAACTCTAATTCAAAACTAATGATTCTTAACTAAGATTTGTAAAAAAAATTTGACAAGACAAAAATAAATGAATCAAAATATTTTCTTTTGGTTGAAATTTATTTATATTAATTGCATAAATTATTGATTTAGTGCTTTTGATTCAAAATACTAAATTTTAAAAATGGAAATCTTTTGCAAAATTTTGACAGTTCATAGTTTTCTGCAAACCGATTACCATGGCGTTTTTTAGTGATTCGATTTTAACATTTAAAATAATTAAATTGCTGTAATTAAAATTATCTATATTAATATGTATTAAGAGCAAGTAAGTATCAAATTGTAGAAACTTTAACAAATTCAACTATTATACTGTTAACATATATTTTTTAAATGAAAATTTTTCAGTGTTGTGTGAAAAAAAACTAACAAGCGTCAACAAATTTTGGAAGTGCAGTATATGCTCGAGATTTATTTATGAAGCCTGTTAAAGACTCATCGAACATTTTGCTTTGTATTGATTGTTGTTATAAACTAATAAATAAATCAAAATATGCTATATTTAAAATTAAAGGGTTTCAATTCAATATATACCCCAGGCCCCAATAAAATCAAAACAGCTTCTATTTTGAAATAAAATTTAATTATTTTGATTTAAAACAAACCGATTTAAAATCAAAACAGGTATAATTACTTCGGTCTGAAAGACCTAAGTATTACATTCATAAGCTCAAAGTGAAATTCTTACCCCCACTTTTTTGACATTTCTCGACGTTTTAGGACCTCCTGATTCTAAAAAAGCAAAAAAAAAAAAATATATGTCTGTCTGCCGGCCGGCCCCGCCGTCATTACCTACGCTGCAGGAAAACCGCTGGAGGGATTTCAAAATTTTTGTTTCTAAAAATAGGTATTCACAAGGGACAGGTCCGAAAGACGCTGTGTTCGATAACTGTACCGGAAGTGTGTCAAAAAAATCATTATGTGTGTCAAAAATAGCAAATTTTCATATTTTTGGCTTAAAAAACGTTCATTTTAAGTGATTACGAGTAGGAACATTAAATTTGGAGAAATCTTGATGGTCGGGATTGGTATGTGAGATCAAAAACTAGATTATTGCATTATAAGTTTGTCAAAAAAATGTTGTCAAGTGTGTCAAAAGAAAGATTTTTATTTATTTTTCTACCTAATTTTTTGGAATAAAAATAAAGTAATTGTTTGTGTGAAATGAAGTTTTATTATTATTATTGAGAATTATGGCATTATAAGTTTGTCAAAAAAATGTTGTCAAGTGTGTCAAAAGAAAGATTTTTATTTATTTTTTTACCCAATTTTTTGGAAAAAAAAAATGGTTTGTTTGAAATGAAATTTTATTATTATTATTGAGAATTATGGCATTATAAGTTTGTCAAAAAAAAAGGTGTCAAGTGTGTCAAAAGATTTTTATTTAGTTTTTTACCCAATTTTTTGGAAAAAAATAAAATTGTTTCTTTGAAATGAAATTTTATTATTATTATTGAGAATTATGGAATTATAAGTTTGTCAAAATATGTTGTCAAGTGTGTCAAAAAAAAGGTTTTTATTTATTTTTTACCCAATTTTTTTTAGAAAAAAATAAAATTTATAGTTTGCATGACATGATATTTAATTATTATTATAGAGAATTATGGCATATAAGTTTCTCAAAAAATAATGTCAAGTGTGTCAAAAAATGATTTTATTTATTTTTTTACCCAATTTTTTGGAAAAAAAAATGTAGCTGTTTTTATGACGTAAATGTAATTTAAAATGAAATTGGACATGGAAATTTTTGAATTTGTTATAGTTTTTGAAATATTTTTGGAATTTTGAAAAAGTTTGTATTTTTGATTTTGTATTTTGCAATATATTTAGAATTTCGGAAAAAGTTTTAATTTTTGATTTTGTAAGAATTTTTGGAATATTTTTAGAATGTTGAAAAATTTTTAATTTTTGATATTATTATATTTTTTTGGAATTTTGAAAAAATTTTCAATTTTTGATTTTGTATAATTTTTGCAATATTTTTAGAATTTTGGAAAAAGTTTCAATTTTTAAGAATTTTTGAAATATTATTGGAATTTATAAAAAATTTAAATATTTGATTTTATTCTAATTTTTTGGGGATTATTTTTGGAATTTTGAAAAAGTTTGATTTTATTTAATTTAACAATATTTTTGGAATTTTGATTATAATTTTCCGGCAACGTATTGATGTTTCGTGTTAGTTTTGTAATAAATTTTTAACCAGAGATAAAAAATACTTTTACTTTAACAAAGAGTTATGTTTGATATACATCGCTGCCCAAAACTAAAAACTATGTCCTCATAAAAGTTTTTTGCCGAAAACTATATCAAAATCCTTTACCCAGACCGAAGTCTTGATATCTCAGAGCTGTGAGATTTCAGCCCCTCCATATTTTATTTTTAAAATATTGAAATTTTAAATCAAACTATACGGATTTTGAATCAAACTTTTAATTGTTTGAACCGAAGTTGGACAAATTTCAATTCAAAAACTTTTATGATTTAAATCAAAATAGGGATTTGTTTAGATTTTGAAAGAAAATCAAAATTATTTAAAATCAAGACAAAAAGTTTTCAAACAAGATAATGTTTTACACACTGATTTTAAATACGTAATCTTAAATGGTAGCTAAGAAAACACGGGCGAGTATTTGTACATTAAAAATTATTGATTCAATGCAAATAATTTTTAATAGAAGAAAATATTTTTTTCCGTGTGGAAAGTAAAAACAAACAAGTTAAAGAATATTCCAAAGTTTCTTGTTCAAGAATTAACTTACCATTTTCTCTAAGTAAAAAATGCAATTATAATTTTGTATTTCAATATTATGAATAATGATCCAATCCAAAATAAAATTGATATTATAAAAAGTAAAATCAAGCATTCAACGGAGGCGAATTTTTATACAATGGTAATTTAGACATAAATAGTTTCATTAAAAATAACATACTAGAATTAATTACATCAGTTCGTTATAAAGGAACTCTAATTAAAAGTGGATATTATATATATGATTCAGCCAAATTATATTTAATTCAGGATATGTTAATTTTTGAACATAAGCTAATTCTGATTCTTTTAGAAATTAAAATTTTAGTTTTGACTCGAATTTAAAAATTTATAAAACTGGAAAAAGACTTGAGAAACGTTTTTAAAAGACATTGATTTAATAGAAACCAAAAAAACCATTTCAGGTTACATACTTCGAGTGATGGCCTAAATTTTTTTTTACCTAGAACTCTTTAGCTGCAAAAGAAAATTGGCTGGGTGATTTAGTTTTGCCATAGAAAAATATTGCATTGTTACTTTTTTCACTCTTCGAAATGACTTAACTCACAATTCGATGAACATTATTATTCTTTTTCTTTCTGGATTCTGTATCATGCCTAAAATTTATTTTTGAAATTAGTACCATAAGTTTAAAAACAATGATTTTAGTTTGTTGTTGAAATTTTGTACCTTTTTTTTTTTTTTATTGGAGGGCCTTGAGACTTACAGTTCAAGTAGCACTGCGACCTGAAGGTCTATTGTGCTTACCCTGATTTTGTTATTAGTCAGTCGTCGTCTGTGCCGTTACTGGTTGTATTCTGTCATCCAAGTTGAGACTTTTAATAGAATTCATTAGTTCAATTGGAGTGACCTTTTGTGGTAATGGAAGTGTTAGTCTTCTATGACCAAGTTGGTTGTATCTGTGCCCAGAGAGTTCAGTACCGCTGCAGATGACGTGTTCCATCGTTTCCGCGTCCGAGTAGCAGAATCTGCACCTGTCGGAACAACAAGGCCTATTTTGTTAAGATGGTGGTTTAAAGGACCATGTCCAGTAACGCACCACGTTAAAATTCTTAGAGACTCTCTGTTTAAGTCGATTGTTTTTAAGGGTGAAACAGGGAGGTTACCTAGAAACTTCTTGGAGTGTACTAGTCCCTCTCTGCTTTCTCCTTAATTTAGCATTTTGTTCTTGTTCCATTGTTTGGATTGTGTTTTTGAGCGAACTCTTGGCCATTCCAAAGCATGGTTCCGGTCCAACAAATTTTTTATTGGCACCTTGCTTTGCTAAAGCGTCAGCGATAGCATTTCCTTGTATTCCTGTGTGACTAGGTGCCCACACAAGTGTTACTATGTTATTGCACGAGATTTTTAATAGATTTTGGTAGCATTCCCATACCAGTTTTGAATCAAAACGCGTAGATTTTAGTGCCAAGAGTGCTGCTTGGCTGTCAGAGATAATATATATTTCAATATTTTGGTATTTTCTTTCAGCGCATAGCAAAGCGCAACTGCTAATGGCAGAAATTTTGTACCTTAATTTAGGTTAAATAAAACTTGGTTTTGTTGTTAGTTTAAATCTTATACATAGAATTCAGGCGATATACTATATTATTTATCTATATTTTATTTATCAATGGTTTTGAATTTTAAATTTATGCTAAGTTTGATGTAAATCAAATAATATATCTTAATCAATTAGTATAAGTAGGAATATTGGACGATGATTTATATATTATATAGGATAATTTATACATTTTATTAAAATGTTGTGTTTTGTATGTATTATTGAAAAATATTTATTATTAAAAACATAGTTTATAATTGTAATATTGTAAAATTAAAATATAATAACAATAAAATATGATTTATTTGAAAGCTAATGAAAGCTAAACTAAATTCGTGTGTTTTTATTTATGTTTAAATTAGCATAATAATTATACAACCCTCATTGAAGAAGAATTACCTATTTTAGAGTTTTCGAAGACTGATTACAAATGCAAAATATATGCCCAAATAGAACACTAAATTAAGCCTTCTAATACACAGTTTATCTGGATTTACCGCACAAAGTGTTCATAACTAAACATAAAATAACCCTATGCGCTCATAACTAAACCTTTAATTATTCATAATTTATACTTTATTAAATATAAAAATGTTTCAACACAGGACTATTTGATGCATAAAATAGATTAGTTAGTGACTAACAAACGCAATAATTTGATCTTAGTTAGGCATAGTACATATTTTAGAATGACATAAATCGTGCATACCTATACACAAAGTTAACCAATATTATGCATAAACTATACATCAATTGAACACTGAAACAATCCTATAAAGGCATATTTTATTCTTAAGAAAAATTTCACTCATTATTCCTAATAAGTGAATATTATTCTTAAGCAAGGAACGGTTGAAAATAGCGCTTAATTTTGGTATAGGTTATTCCTTATAAGTATGTATTATCCAAATATTTCTCTGGGTGCATCTTGCAGATCTAAAGGCTTTCATCTCTTTCGCATCATATACCAGGAACATGTTGTTATCATCAGCCCAGTCGGTCAGTTGCACGCCATTGGTATTATTATTTGAATAGGACCACTGGGTGTGGTGGCTATTGAAGTCACCAGCATATATTGCTGGGTGGTGAAATAATGGAAGAGTAGCAGCTGGCCATCCTGTATTTGGAGGCTTGTATACGTTTACAATTTTCGTGTTCGATATATCAACAACAATAAGATGTATATCGTTGTTCGTGCAATCCCGTGGTCATTGCAATCCCGTGGTGTTTATGAATCCCGGGACTACGGGAAGCCCGGGATTTAAAATTTGTTTAAAAAACCATAAAAAATTAAGAAAAAAACACAATTTTCAAATTATTCATTTTTTAGTGTCGAAAAGAATAATCATACTAAAAAATTAACTTACTAATTTAACTTCTTAAAAAAATAAAAATTGAATAACCAAAATAAAACTTTAATAATATGACATAAAGATAAAGCATCACCATACATTTTCGTTCGAATGATTTAATAGTCCGAGAGCTGAGCGACATAAATTGCAAGCATTTTATAGAGGCTGATTTTTGAATATTATGTCACATATGTTGAGTAGAGAAATAGTCTTCCGTCAGTCAGCTGGGTTCCTTAGCGTTTGGAGTCGGTGCGTTTGGATCTTGCAACTACTTTTTAAAACCTGAAAATTGGTTTGAGAGCAGAATATTAATTAAAAAAAAGATTTACAAAGATATTTTTTTATTATTTAAAAGACTACAACGATTATAAACAATTTTTTTTAATTTTATTAAGGTTCAGCATAAATTAATGATGAGTGAGATAACATACAGAAGATTTTCAGAAAAAGATGTGTCTATATTAAAGCGGTTCGCAGAACAAAAAAAGAGAACGCCAAATCGCGAAGAAAAATTACTTTTGCAAAAACAAACAAGTTTAACAATAAATCAAGTAAGATGATTATTATATAGGTTAAACAGATTTTTTGTTTAAATTTATTTTTATTTTAAGATAAAGAACTGGTTCCAAAACTATTGGGCAAGAGGTAAACAAAAAAAAGCGACAACTTACTATAATAATAGAAACGGCACAATCCCTGAAGTAACTAAATTTTGTTGTAAAACCTTTTGGAGTTTTTTTTTTTTTGGTTTGATATGTGTTATTATCTTACTTTGTTTAATGTTTCATTTTGGGAAGTACTATGAAAGATCTCAAATTAAAAATTAATCAAATAAATTAAAAGTCTATAAATTTACATAAATTTTATTAATTCAATGAATTATTTGTGATATTACATCACTCCGATGGAAATAATCCCATCATTTCAATAATCCCATCATCATCAACAATTTTATTTAATTTTATTAAGGTTCTGCATAAAATTAATGATGAGTGATATAACATACAGACGATTTTCGGAAAAAGATGTTTCTATTTTAAAGCGGTTCGCAGACCAAAAAAAAGAACGTCAAATCGCAAAGAAAAAATACTTTTGTCACAACAAACAAGTTTAACAATAGATCAAGTAAGATGATTATTATATAAGTTAAACAGATTTTTTGTTTAAATTTATTTTTATTTAAAGATAAAGAACTGGTTCCAAAACTATTGGGCAAGAGGAAAACAAAAACAAGCGACAACATATTATAATAATAGAAACGGGACCATCACTCATATAACTAATTTTTGTTAGATTACTAGATACACTACCAAAAAAATTTTTTTGGTAGTGTATCTAGTCGGCTAGCCCTGATGAGAATGATATACTTTTTTAAAGTGTAATAAAAAGTTCTTATCGGTTCGAAACTAGATCGATCGACAATTTTGTGGATAGTAAAAAAATTTTCATAAATTGCACACCATATTTTGTTAGATTCAGTCTTATTCTTAAATTTTATTACATTAAAACGTAGCCCTATTCCAATATCTAGGGCTGTTTTACAAGGTTTTCCACGCTCTCAACATCGTCCAGTAATTCTTAAGGTAGTTATCTGAATCTCACTTGTTAACTCTACGCCTCAACCTAGATGGAATTTTAACAAAGCTGACTGGGATAAATATATGTCAGAGTATAAAGGAAGTTTTAAAAATGGTTATGACATAAAGGAAGTTTTAAAAATGGTTATGAACGTTTTTCCGAAACCAAAAGCAAGTGTAATTTTAAAAGATGCTACATTTATAATTTATAATTTTCCAATGACATCTGTGAAACATAAAGCATCGTTCAACTCAAAGTTATCATCACAGAGTTATATGGATCAAATGGTATAGTTATTGATATTTACTAATAAATTAAATTAAACTTAGTGGCTTTTAGTGGCTAGTCTTCGCCTTTTATCGGATAGAATTTCTTTAAAAAAAAAAATACAGATAATGCCCAGATACTTTTGAATAAATTTGTAACCCTGTTTCCTCAAATTTACGGAATAAAACACGTAAACTATAATGTTCATAGTTTGTTGCATTTACCCGAATATGTTAAATTGTATGGTCCGTTAGATTCGTTCTCAGGATATATTTATGAAAATTTTTTGCAAGAAATTAAAAAAACCATCAAAAAACCTCAAAACATTTTAAAGCAATTGTATAATAGAATTAAAGAACGGGAGAATTTAAATAATTTTTTAATAGAAAATAATTTAGATAACATAGAAAAATTTGAAGATTGTAACAGGTATAAATCGTATGAGTATGATTCGTTTAGATTTAAAAATAATTTTAAAGATAGTTTTTGTTCTATTCGTTATCAGGGAGAAGAAATACCGTTTTTTATTGAAAAGTTCGAAACAGTAAATAATTGCCAAATAGTACGAGGTAAAAAATTTCACAGTTGTTCATCATATTTTGAAAAACCGATGAATTCTAAACTTGATCTAGGTATAATGGGTTAGTAGAATACGATGAAGCTTTTCCTGTGTCAAGTATTATTTCAAAATATTGTCGTTTACCATTAGATATTCAGAGAAATCAATATATTTTAATACCAATGCTTCACGAAAAAATGTCCGATCAATTTGGCTAGCTGTTATATACAATATCCATAACTAAAATTTTTATTTCAAATATTCAATAGCAATAACTTAATTAATATACATACATGGTACATACATATTAATATACATAACACTATTTTTATTCAAATCATATAACTTTTATCATATTACTTTCTCTTATAAACATAACTTTTATTTAATATTAACGTGTTCAAAAACTTGATAAAATGAATACAACAGACATCGAACATTCTGTATAATATTTTATGTAATTAAAAATTACCTTATTGATTTCACACAATCAATGTATTAACTAGATAACTGCAACAATGGTGTCATCCGATAAAAATGGTAAAAATTTATGAGTAATTATTATATAAATATATGTACACTTTCTAAATAAATATTGTTTGTTTTAGATTTTTCAACCACAAATATTAATTTAAACAAAAATCGGAAAAGAGTGGATTATGTCACGACCGAAAAAGTGAAAAAACTAAAGCTTATTAAAGTCCATAAAAATTTCCAGTCTTCTATGGTAGATGGTTAGTAAACAAATTATAATAGTTATTTGTTTAACCAGGCAGCAAAGTAGTAGATTGACTGCCGCGGCTGATAGTTCATAGCCGACCGAGCGAGGCTAGGAATTCAGCCAAGGCAGTCAATCTACCTTGCTGCCGAGTTGAACATATAATTTTTTCTCCGATTAATTACAATGATATGTAATTTAATAATTATTACTCTAAAAATAAAGCAAAATTTTAAAAATGAAAAAAAAAATAGAATAAAAAAATTTTTTTTTTTAATCGCAATATCTGTTTATTTCTATGAAGTCTAATTATTTTGCTGCCTAGGCAGCAAAGTACTTGCTTTGCTGCCTAGGCAGGCAAAGTGCCACTTTGCTGACTGAAATAAGTCTGCAAAATTTATATTTGCTGTCTATCGGAGAAAAAAATATTTGTGTAATTATAATAAATTTTATTTCTGTCGCTCATGAAATCGTGTTGTTTTTCATATTCTGAAATAGAGGTTTTCGAAAAACCTCCATCACCACCTTTTACCATTTCATCAGACACTTTAAAATTTGTGAAAAACAAAAAAAAAAGCCTACTTTTTGAGATATGAGCTTTGAAGTAAACCAAGGTGTTACGCGCCGCCTAGCGGAAAAGAGGAAAGTTATTAATTTTAAACTTACTTATTTCAATTATTTAATTATTTTCCTTTTTACTTGCAAAAATATACTTAAGTCGGATGAAATTTGTGGCACCTATTCACAAAACATTGCCACCATTGCCAAAAACTACGTGAAAAAGCCTCAAAATTCAACCGCGCATAACTCCGATTCAGAGTACACAAAAAATAAAAGCAGAAATCACTTTTTTCCTTTCGTCAATGTCAACAATATATCAAAATTTCAGATTTTTTAAAAATCAAAAATTTAAAAATCAACAAAAAAATGTACGTTTTCAAAATAATAGCCCCAATACCAACAATATATCAAAATTTCAGATTTTTAAAAAATCAAAAATTTAAAAATCAACAAAAAAATGTACGTTTTCAAAATAATAGCCCTAGTAGTCCAGTAACTTTGTCGCCTAAGAGTTTGGGGTAGTATGCGTCAAATCCGGTAGTTCTGATTTTTTGCTGACTTGTTTATGATGTTGGCCTAATGAATAATCCAAGTTTGTGACCTCGAGCGCCGAACGCAACTTCGTCAAAAATCGAAAAAACCGCGAAAAAATCGTTATTTTTTCAAATTTTGGCGATTATAACCCTAAGGGACTAGTTTTTTCTTTAACCTTTCCTTGAACGGTTTTAAAGGAGACTAAATTTGACTTATACTTTGATGTATAAAGTTACTGGACTAAATAAAATTTGAAAGGCTTAATCTTGGAAACTATTGGGTCTACAGAGACAGTTCTAGTATCATATTGTAGCAAATTTAGTCTCCTTTAAAACCGTCCTAAAAAAGGTTAAAGAAAAAACTAGTCCCTTAGGGTTATAATCGCCAAAATCTGAAAAAATAACGATTTTTTCGATTTTTGACGAAGTTGCGTTCGGCGCTCGAGGTCACAAACTTGGATTATTCATTAGGCCAACATCATAAACAAGTCTGCAAAAAATCAGAACTACCGGATTTGACGCATACTGCTATGTATAAAGTTACTGGACTATAGATGAAGTGTCTGAAATATAATAAATGATTAATTATTTAGTTTAATTTAATTTATTAGTAAATATCAATAACTATACCATTTGATCCATATAACTCTGTGATGATAACTTTGAGTTGAACGATGCTTTATGTTTCACAGATGTCATTGGAAAATTTGAAATAAAAATGTGGCATCTTTTAAAATTACACTTTCTTTTGGTTTCGGAAAAACGTTCATAACCATTTTTAAAACTTCCTTTATATCTGCTTGATTTTGCAATATTTTATCTTGGTTTTCCAATATGAGCGATATTTTCGATTTTGTCTCTCTAATGAATTTTTTATTGTTTCTTATCTTTTCTTCCATTTATTCAATTTTAGAACTAATTTGTTGTTGAGGTTAAAAGGCGTTAGATCGATATACGGGTGTTGCATGTATTTCTGTGTGGTTACTAATCGGCAATAAAGCTGGTACATTGTGATGTATTTCTGCTACCAGTACTGTGTTGCTACTAATCGGTATTAAAGCTGGTAACGATTCAACAATAATAAGGTTGGCTACTGGATTAAAATTTTCTTTAAAATCAGGCATATTGTATTTTCTTTTTTTGATTCTTGTTTCTTCAGAATCAGAGTTTTAAAAATCTGTCAAAAATTTCTCCTTCTCCTTCGCTTTTCCATAAGTTGCTATATTTTCTTTTGGAATCTTGCATTCAAGTGTTTCCCAATCTGGATTTGGGTCGACTTTTTTTTTGCAAGCTTTATTAAAATGTTTTGGCCAGAAACCATACCATTTTTAGTCCAGTTTCCACAGACCACCGATACCTGCTTCTGTCCATTCTGACTTGTTGTTTCAATTATGGAATACATAGTTAAATAATTGTAACTAAATTTTAAAAAAAACAAAATCATTAATTAATAAAGTGCAGTAGTTGAAAAAATACATAATATCTGTCATCAGTATTTTTCATAGCAAAGAACTTTTTTTATATCAGTTGTTTCGAATTTTTTTTGTAATTGCTTTAGTTTTTACAGGGGTTCGATAAATATCAAATTTACCTGATGAAATCAGAATCATAAAATTGAGAAAGTGCTTCCATTTTTCAAAGTCAAACATAACGGTTTCCTTTTTTTTGTCAAAAACTATCGATTTCGTTTAGTATTTTCCAGTTCAGCAGTCAAATTCTGTAACTGTGAAGCGATGAAGTGTTAAAAATTTCTTCGTTTCTTTTCATTAAAAAACTTATCACTTCACCATTTCACAATTTCAGAATTTGGCTGCAGTACACTCTAATTTAATTCGATTAAAAAGTATTTTCCCATCTTTGTAAGATTTCTTCTTTAAAATGGAATACGCGACTTCTAATCTCTGTTAAATCAAATCGGTAGTCGATTCGGTTACATATTTGGGCCAATGGTTGATTTGGTTTTCAAAAAGTTTATTTTGAACATATATATGACTCAAATTGGAAGGCTGAGAAATTGTACGTTCCCAAACTTTTGTACATTAGCGGCTAAATGAATTAAACTGTGCATGTTGTATGTTAATGTTATATTATGCTCCCCAAAAAAAAATTAACTCCTTCAATAAAATTTGTAAGAATATCATGTGTGTAGTTTTGAAATGGCATATTTTTGTGCAAGAAAAATTGGTGCAAGATTTGATGTGTAAGATCTACCCCAGCAAGGGAGTTTGGAATCCACTAATACTAAATATATAATTTTTAACACAGATTGTAGAACTATCTCATTAAGTACAGTTTTCTAATAGTCAGCAGCATATATTTGCAAAGATAATGAATGTGGTCATTCCAGTTAAGTTTGCTGTCCAAATACACGCATAAGTATCTAAACGAAGGTACCAACTCAATATTAATACACTTGACAATGATATACAAGAATGATATACAAGAGGTGCATGTGTTAAAAGATATTTCTGTTCATTTCGCCTTCGCCTCGTTGGACAAAATTACGACGCGTACGGAAAAAATCAACTTTGTGCACCTCGATACACAAAGTACTATATTAGAATATGCATTTGTTCACAAAAGTGTATTTTTAATAGAACCTGATGATCATGACTCATTTATTATGACAGAATTTCTGTGGAAGTTATTCATTTGCCCTTCGAATATTATGTCATTTATAAATTTTTTGGCTAATATTTGTTGCTCTGGTGCTATTAATTTTAATTCATTGACCCAAGTTATACCTAGTGATTCGTAGTAATCTCTATTAGGTGATTTCAGAATTTTTGGTTCTACGAGTATCTCGGGTTCCGATTATCCCGGAACTGTGCATCTCGATTTGATTGCAAGATGATTCCTGTTGGTTTAAATCATCCTAAAAACAATTTTCAAGTATTTATTCAATTGAAAACAAAAATTTAGAAAATGTAAATGTAAAAAATGTGGATGATTTGAAGGAACGACTAAACGAAAATAATATTTAAAAATTAAAAAATTACTTAAATCAGTAAAACATTATCAACGTTAAAAAATATAACATTCCAAGACTTTAACAGCTCTTATTGGTATTGGAATAAAATAGAAAAATTTTAATCAAATAAAAATTTATAAAATTCAAAATGCTGAGAGTGATAAAGTTGTATGGCTGCAGAGAATAGCTCGTTTTAATTATGATTACAGAAAAAATTAAAATATGCAAAGATTTTTGGTATAATACAAAAGTTTTAAAACAAAAATGAGCAACAATTTGTAAAAGTATAGAACAAGCTATGCTGCAATCAATACATACTTTAATTTTGATCTTTTGAAAGTATTTCATATGAAATCTATTTAAAACACCATCCATCATCATAACAGAACCCAATTTGTTGTGGGCCCAAGTTTTACAAGATATATATGTTTTGTTGTGGCATGTATCAAAGGCTGAAAAGCTGCGATACCGTGAGATACCTAGAAGCCTTAACGTGGTCTGAACTTGGCCGACTTAAGCTCATAGTGGGGCGTGGGATGACTAAGGCGTAGGTAAATTATGAAATTAGACCACTGGGATGCTGGATGAGAAAGGAGTAATGGGATAGGAAGCTTTAAAACAACAACAACAAGATAAAACTCCCCCAGGTTATCGTACTACCTCACATCATCCAATAAAATACTTCATCTCATCTTTAGAACAATTTATTTACAAGGAAATAAAACTATCATTATCTTTCAAACAAACTAACATTATTTGTCGAAATTAAAAAAAAAGATTTAGTTTTAATCTAACGTTATTTTTCAAAATTTCGTTAATTAATCTTATTACAATAATATTATTCTTTTAAGTTTTAAATCAAGTGTTCTTATTCCATTGATAACCCTTGGGAAAAAAAAAATAATAATAGATCAGATACATACTTAATTTCGTTTGTTTTTCTCTATTTTTTTTTTGGTTTCGTTAATATTTAGTGGTTTGTTTTAAATACATGTTCTTTGAATTCTGAACTTCCAACTTCCCACCAAGCGCTTGTAGCTCGGTGGATTTCCCGATTCGATTCTACAAAATTGGAAAAAAAACAGAATTAGTCAATCAAAAATAAAAGAATCTATTTTATGATTGCTTCTTTAAAACTATAGGAATTCAACGATTAAGGAAAGGATTAGTCAATTTAATCTCGTACCAACTAATACTACAATAAAAAAAAATTAGAATAAAGTATAAAAAAATTAGATTAAAGTAAATTATTTAACAATCCTAGAAAATTAAATTTTCATATTAGCGATGTTGATTCAATTGCAAACCCACTGCTCATTCGATCCGAAAGTCACGTAACGATTCGTCCTGTGTCCTTCAATGTAACAATACTTAATAGCTCCTTCCAAAACTTATCGTTTCCCACGCAGCTCCTTCCAAAACTTATCGCATGGCCCTTCTTAGTTCGTAGAGTGATTTGTCTGGTTAATTCCGATAACGAACGAGACTCAAATTTCTTAACCAGATGCCGGCAGGGTTATGGTGTTGAATCTCTATATGTGCTTTTTCCTCTATTCTCGATACTTTTCGGAGTATTGTTGTAATAAGTTTAAGTTATCATATAGATGGAGCCATACCTGGCGGTTTGTCTGAACAGGACACAAGCTTCTTAAATGGACAAATTGCGTCTAGAAATAATGAGATTGAGCAATAACAGGTCAGTAATGCCCTTAGGTGTCCTGGGCTGCACGCGCGCTACAATGAAGGTATCAACGTGTCTTCCTGGTCTTAAAAGAATGGGTAAACCGCTGAACCATCTTCGTGGTTGGGATTGTGGACTGAAACTGTTCACCTAAACCTTGAATTACTAGTAAGTGCGGGTCATAAGCTCGCATTGATTACGTCCCTGCCCTTTGTACACACCGCCCGTCGCTACTACCGATTGAATATGTTAGTGAGGTCCTCAGAGGTGATCGCCGTGACATATAACTGTGTTGTGGTAGTTTCACCAAAGTTGACCGAACTTGTTTATTTAGAGGAAGTAAAGATCGCAACAAGGTAAACCAGGCCATGCACCACCCATGTTCTAATTAAAACAAAGCATTGTGATGGCCCTAGCGGGTATATTTTAATTTAACCCAATGAAATTTTCTAAAATTCATTCAATTTCACCAATAAAATTTGAGTTATACTAATATCAAATAGTTATACGTCTGGCCTACTGCGATTTTAAAAATCATCAAATAATTTTTGAAATATTTAACTGATATCGCAGTAGCCCAGACGTATAATTCATAAAAAATATATAAATAAATAAAAAAGGGCAAAAAATTTTCTAAACGAATTCCCCTCGTTCGGGGCAGAAAAGTTATGGTGCGCACGTTTTGTAAGTTTTTTGCGTTTTTTTCATGAAATTCATGAAACTTTCTTGAAAATAATTACGGAGATTTACCTCATCATCTAGAAAGTATCTAAACTTTCAGCTTGAAAATGTACGTGTAATTTTAATTTATTGATCTGGGGGGCGGGGAGCAACAATAATGAATATTTCAGGTCCCATCCCTTTTAATTCGTTTTGACTTTCTTGGGCCAAACTCTATTGGACGATCGTGTTCTTCCCAACTACTCCCTTGTGATCCGGTTGGTTCAGAAACTGGTCGCTCACATGGGAAGTCCTGTAATTGATTCAATCTGGATCTTGTTCTCGTTGAGGGACCGGCCACTGGTTCAGGGTTTTCAACAGGAATAAATACAATTTCAGGGTTTTCAACAGGAATAAATACAATTTCAGGGTTTTCAAAAGGAATAAATTCAAGCTGACATTTTGTATTCTTTCGGTGTTGTTGCAGGTTTTGGCTTTCTGTAAATCTTCTGCCGCAACCGCACCGATGTGTTTTTTCCTGTTTATGGTCCTTTACCACGTGCCGGTCCCTCTCCGTTTCGCTAGAGAACACGACCGTCGTACACATTGGGCATGGGTACCCATCGTTCCCGTTTTACATATTGGGCATGGGTACCCATCGTACCCGTCGTACACATTGGGCATGGGTACCCATCGTACCCGTCGTACATATTGGGCATGGTACACACATATAACCTTACCAAACGTGCGCACCATAACTTTTCTGCCCCGAACGAGGGGAATTCGTTTAGAAAATTGTTTGCCCTTTTTCATTTCTTTATATATTTTTTATGAATTATACGTCTGGGCTACTGCGATATCAGTTAAATATTTCAAAAATTATTTGATGATTTTTAAAATCGCAGTAGGCCAGACGTATAACTATTTGATATTAGTATAACTCATATTTTATTGGTGAAATTCAATGAATTTTAGAGAATTTCATTGGGTTAAATTAAAATATACCCGCTAGGGCCATCACAATGCTTTGTTTTAATTAGAACATGGGTGGTGCATGGCCTGGTTTACCCTGCTACGACTTTTATTTCCTCTAAATAAACAAGTTCGGTCAACTTTGGTGAAACTACCACAACACTGTTATATGTCACGGCGATCACCTCTGAGGACCTCACTAACATATTCAATCGGTAGTAGCGACGGGTGGTGTGTACAAAGGGCAGGGACGTAATCAATGCGAGCTTATGACCCGCACTTACTAGTAATTCAAGGTGTGTACTTTAATTCTGATTAAGCCGTGTCTTGACTTTTTATGCTTCGCTAGGTCACATTTATTTTTGTAGTTGCTTGGGCAAATACTGCATTGATATCGTTGTTGTTGGCCAGACTATAATTCATAAAAAATATATAAAGAAATAAAAAAGGGCAAAAAATTTTCTAAACGAATTCCCCTCGTTTGGGGTAGAAAAGTTATGATGCGCACGTTTGGTAAGTTTTTTGCGTTTTTTTCATGAAATTCATGAAATTCTTTCTTGAAAATAATTACGAAAATTTGCCTCTTCATCTAGAAAGTATCTAAACTTTCAGCTTGAAAATGTACGTGTAATTTTAATTTATTGATCCGGGGGCGGGGAGCAACAATAATGAATATTTCATGTCCCATCCCTTTAAATTCGTTTTGACCTTCTTGGGCCAAACTCTATTGGACGATCGTGTTCTTCCCAACTACTCCCTTGTGATCCGGTTGGTTCAGAAACTGGTCGCTCGACGCTCACATGGGAAGTCCTATAATTGATTCAATCTGAATCTCGTTCTGGATCTTGTTCTAGTTGAGGGACCGGCCACTGGTTCACGTTTTTCAACAGGAATAAATACAAGTTCAGGGTTTTCAACAGGAATAAATACAAGTTTAGGGTTTTCAACAGGAATAAATTCAAGCTGACATTTTGTATTCTTTTGGTGTTGTTGCAGGTTTTGGCTTTCTGTAAAGCTTCTGCCGCAACCGCACCGATGTCTTTTTTCTGTTTATGGTCCTTTACCACGTGCCGGTTCCTCTCCGTTTCGCGAGAGAACACGACCGTCGTACATATTGGGTGGAAATGCTGGTCTGTGATTTGTTAATGACCACGATTAATGCTGGTCTTTTTAATATATTCTTCTCGTAATGGGAAGAACAACAGTGGACTGTATATAATTATAAAAATGATGTTTTTTAATGAAACAAAAATTTTCTTTAAAATATATATATATTTATTTAATTTATTTAATATTCTTAAACACTTGTTTTTACCGTGAGGGTTATTACACGACTACTCAAAAAACGTATTCTTTCTTTCTTAATATAACTTTAAATAAGCTTTGTTAACAACACCAATATCTTCGTGGTGTGGTGTTGCCAATTTTAAATTTTAATATTTTGTATTTTTAATGTTTAACTTTTTATGTTGCGTATTTGGATTAAGAAGAGAAATAACAATATTATTGATAATTGTCCATTGGGCATGTGTACCTTACTTTAATTCTGATTAAGACGTGTCTTGACTTTTTATGCTTCGCTAGGTCACATTTATTTTTGTAGTTGCTTGGGCAAATATTGCATTGATATCGTTGTTGTTGGCCCCCCAAAAATAGGCGTATCATAATTACAATATGATACGCCTATTTTTCTTATAAATCCAAACCAAATCCTTGATGTCACGATGTTGAATATCTTTTCAATAAATCAATGGATCACCACTATTTCAAAACAATCTGATACCGCCGTATATATTTCATAAATCCAATTTTGATGTCACGATGTTGAATATCTTTTCAATAAACTTATAGTTCACCAATATTACCAACACAATATTATACAATCTCCGTTTTTCAGATTATCTGGAGGTTAAAGATTTACCTTGACCACCTTTAGAAATACGAATTGTGAGCCAACACTTTCACAATATCTTTCAACCACTGCACAAAACTCTTTGGATAATCTTTGAATGTTACATTTTAAATCACGTTTATTACTCGAAGGCTTTACAAAAAAAATGAACTATCCAAGTCAAACAAATCACCATTTTTTCAACAAATTTGGTTATTAGAAAAGCGAATTATTCAAGCGAAAACCACGCTACAACGCCTGTTTAAACCAAAAAAAAAACAAAAATCATCCAATCATTTTTTTCCTCAATTTTAAAAAAAGAGAATGAAGAGAAAAACTTGTTATGAACTCACGTCACGTAGGCCTTTTACGGTGCGGTGCGTTCATTGTTTTGTCTCAAAGTTGAAAACAAACAGAAAGACACTCTTTCCATTAAAATAATTTGTGACCCAAAAATTAGGGTTACAGGCACATATAGTAAATCCTGTTTCACATTGCTTTACAGTAAAACGAAATATGACACAAATATGGTTATATTTCTTAGAAATAAAATTAATTCTTATTATTCGAAACTCATTACCTCAAGTGACTCCTTAAAGCTTTCATATTCAAATACGTTATTTCTATCTGATTGTTCATGATCGTGTATAAAATAAATAGAAACTCATTAAAATACCATAATTTCGGTTGATAAAATTTTTCTTCTCCCAATTTGCTGTTTTGATTCTTTTTTTTTTAAACTCTCTTTTAAAGTTGGTACGCAATCAATTTATCTTCTTCTTAACATCTTGTGTAGTAGTCTCTGGATATCTCTTCTGGTACTCTTCAAGCAATGTCTTGTATGCTTCGTTTTTTTCAATTTGATTTGTATATAATTCTGATCCACTATCCTAAATTGCACGTAGCTAGAAGTAAAAAAATTATTACTTTTGGTTTAGTATTGTTGATTTTTTTGGTCGATAATTTATAATAAAACCAAACTTAACTAAGGTTGGTTGATTGGTTAGTGGTTAGGTTAGTTTTTTAGTTAAAGAGTTGTATTATTTAAAATAAAATTTATGAATTAATGAATAAAAATTGTAATCGGTAATCGTTAGTCCGGAACTTTAAAACAATCGAGTAAGGTATATTGACCAGATATTTGCTCTGTATCAGAACAGTAGGCGCTAAATTAAACGACCCGTTCTAGATCAGGCTACAAGAATATCTAGCTAGGTTCGAAATTAACTAATGATCCCACCTTGTTACAAAAGTAAAAGAGCTAATGTACGAAAAATTTCAAAACAATTTACAATATAAGCCTTGTATGGAAATGTAAAGCTTTAAGTCGGAAAGTTGTAGATTCTTTTTTCCTGGAAGTGAAAATGTTAAGCAAAAGAGGTCCTAATTATATTGCTTTAATTTTTTCCGAAACCATTCCACAAGTAGTTTTACTCCAAAAATATTGATTGTACCAATAGTAGTATTTTGAGTTTTCTACAAAATCTTCACCAAATTTGAAATGGTACCAACAATATGGTTTATCGGATTTCGATTGATTTCTACGACTCAAGCTTCGAAATCTGAACCTGCTAGTTGATCGATCTCGAGAACGACTACGGTTATTTTGAAACACTGTTATATTGGCCCTGATTCGGAGCCAGATATTATATTCGCCACTGTGTCGTGGCTTGGACTATTTAACGCTATACATGAATCCACATAAACAAAAAAAAATAAATGCCGGCGTGAGAAAACTTGCCCTCCAGACGAACTACTTGATTTCGGAATCTCTTAGAAATCTTGTTTTTAAACTAACATCTCACTCGCATGAAACAAGAAGTTTCATTAGGAACTATATAATACATATGCTAAATTTCAATTTAAATTATCCAACAAACAAAAAAAAGAATTAATTAAGAATACCTTAAATTTATTTATTCCTGAATGATGCTTAGTCCACCTACGTTTCAATTACTGCCACTTATAATGCTGATTATAATTCATAGAAACGTCACCATTAAATAATTCTGATTTAATTAGACCATCCGGTTGTTGAATGTTCCAGGTAAGATTTAAATTTTTATCCCTCCACAACAAACTAATTCTCCATATTTAAGCATTTATGTATACGGAGAATATGTGTGCACTAGTAAAATTTTCCGCTATCCAGTTGATCAAGATTTTCATCAACTGTTTGTAAATCAACCTTGAATCAATTATTCCTTCTGCGATAGAACCCAGGAAAAAGACCAAATTTTTCTATTATGGTAAAAAAAACAAAACTATCACTATTCTTCCTTTTTATTAGTTTATTATTTTTAGCACTGTATATATTTTATTTTTTTTTTGTAGCGATAAAAACATAGAACAAAATCTCGCCATTTACAATTTTTGAGTTGTTATAGGTTTTTATATATCTATACACATTCTTTAATTTTTGCCACTTAAACAATATATAAAACCTATCATTACAGTTAAACAATTCAAGTTTTTTTTGTTTTGTTTTATACTCGAATGCTTTAATAATTGAAAAAGAATTATTTTTAACTTTGAGATGACTTATTTCCATCAAAATTGTTTTGTGATTAAAAAAAGATTAAAACTAACAAACATCGCCATTGCGGCATTTTATTGTGCGAACTAATTGTTTTGAATTTAAAACATGGAATGAATTGTAAAAATGTGATTTATGACATTTATAATTTTTGTTTTCGTTTTTCGTTTTAAATAAATCCTACCAACTTTGAAGATATTATCATTCTCTTTTTAACGGATGGCAAGTTTATAGGTGGTATTTTCATTATTCAGCGTTTTCGAATTTAATAGTTTTGAGTGGTTGTTTCAGAAAAGAAAATGATTTGTGAAATTTATATTTATGAAAAGATGAATTTTAATTTATTCAAAGAGAAGAAATAAGCAATCGTTACAACACTTTTTCGTTCACTTCATTTATTTCCTTTTGCATAGCCTTGAAACTCATGGTCATCTCTGCAACAGCCCGTGTAAGTTCTGAAAAATTATTTGAATCACGAGAAATAGCCTTGTGATTACGATTCTGGTTAGAAAAACTAGCAATTTGTAAGGGATTTGATGCTTCCCATATCCTATCAGCGATCGCGATCAACTCCGATACAGATTCTTTACCTGTTGCCACTAAAGCAACATTTTATTCTTGTGTAAACGACACATCCATATCTTAACAAGAAAATCCTGAGAAAATGCATCCGAGGTACCAGCTAACTCTTTTAGTAAACGATGAAATTCAGATGGTTTCCGGTTACCCATCTTCGAGTTTGAGAAAAGTGATTCCATCCTTCTTTCTTCGCTTAAAGAATGTCTTTCATCAGTGATTGTTTGAGAGTTTTATACATATGTGTTGTTGGTGGATGTTTGATTATATCCAGCACTGAAATAATGACCTCTTGTGGTAGTGCTGCCACAACATAGTTCGGTCTTTCGCTACACCCCTCAAACTTAATTGAGATTCGGCCTGTATAAAGTATAAACCACGCTGTAGGACATGAAACCCAAAACTGAGGTAATTTTATGGTCACCGCGGATACCGAATTTTGTTCTGACGACTTACTATCCTGAATTTTTGTCGATTGATCACCTACATTGACCATTTTAACACTCAATACTGACAAATAAACAAGCAAAAATAAAAACGTTCAAAATAATTTGATAGTAAAACCGAATTTCAGAATTTTGTTTAAGTAATGGATCGCGTACACATGTCTTTTTTAATAGATGAAACAAAATAGACCAAAACAAAAGATATGTAAACGCCTGTGTGCGAATAAGACAAAACATAATCACTTTTTTTTAAAAAAGATGTCAATCGTGTCTATTTCGTAAAATTTTGTGCCGACTTTGTCCGAAAAGATGAAATGTTTGTCTTTTTTATATTTTTTAAACATGTGTTAGTTAAAAAAAATTATACACACTATGATACTTTTCTAAAATAAATTTTGGTTCTCGATAATTATGATTTATATGATCGATTCTCAAAAAAAAATATATGAAACAAAAACTTATTTTATTTTACACAAAATTAAACAAAAAATTTCGAAATTCTATTTAATAAAATAAAATTTTTTAGGTTAAGAGCATTTTATTATTCATTTTCGGATAACATCGGTATAAAAATTAGCGAAATAGACACGATTGACATCTTTTTTAAAAAAAAAGTGATTGTTTTGTCTTATTCGCACACAGGCGTTTATATATCTTTTGTTTTGGTCTATTTTGTTTCATCTATTAAAAAGACATGTGTACGCGATCCATAATCATACGAAATATGTAGATCAATTTACTTTATTTAAATCTACTAGTTAATAAAAATTCACTAAAGATTTGCACTAGGTTAAAGCTAATCAATAAAAATTTTATAATTTACAACAAGGTTGTAAACATTAAACTTTTTTTTCACAAATATTCACAAAAAAATAAATCTAAAATAAATCTTTTTATTATCCAAGGATAAACATGAGATCTTTTCGTTTTCACGTTACACTGATCTCTAAAATATTTTTTTTTCTTTTGGTAAATTTCATAGAAAATTTTAATTTATTTATTGTATTATTTTAATTATAAATTAAATGTGATCTGAATGACTTCAAGTCCAAAATCAGATTTTTTTTGTTCTATTTTTTTATTTTAGATAAAAATGAGATCTCTTTGAATGAAAAAAAATACGGAATGGCGTCCATAAAAAAATTAATTTACAGCATCAGTTTTTGTAAACTGAAAAAAGAGGGTTGTCACATTTGATTTGATTTTTGTTTCATTATGTTGTTTATGGCAAATTAATAAGTGGTTTTGCATGGGCGTAACAATTTGCGGACTATTGTTGCTTATCGTTCGAACAATTTTTAATTTTTTGATTTTTATTCAGCATTTCAACTTGTTTCTGAAAAAATGTTTAGAAATTTTTTTAAATATTAATTTCAATCATTGATTCTTAATTATTATGATTTGTACTATTTATCCTGGCATAACGGTATCGTAATACCGTTATTTACAATGTGGCGCCGAAACAGGGACTATTAGAATTTATTTACTTGTTTTCATCGTTTAAGTAAAAAAATATAAACTTAGTTTTTTAGATCAAATTTTTCAAATATTTTTATTTATTTGATGACATGTTTCTGCTTTTAACTAAATCTATCCTCAGGTCCAAACAAAAAATAAATAACTATACATAATAGAAAAACGATATTATATAATTTAAACAATATTTTCATATATTCATATTTTCTTTTTGTTGTGGTGAGAGTTGTTTTTGTAGGTCAACGACCAGGTGGTTTTACGACGGTAACACCGTCTTTAACTACAATTGGCGTTGGAATAATTTTCGAACAATTCACGTCTCTTTCATGTTTTATTTTCTCCAAAAGCCATCACAATAATTAGTCGAAACTATAACAGCAATTTCCTCTTTTTCATAAAAAAAACTGGTTGGTTTACATAAACGGTAAATATGCTAAATAGTTTGTATTAACTTTCTCCTTTAACTTAACAAAATCCCGGTGCGGATCAGGATTATTAATTTTTCGTTGTGTCCCTATAACTCTCAAGAAAAAAATAGCCGCGACATTAGATTATAACTTTTACCCATCAACGAAAAGACAACATCAAGATTAACCAACCATGTTGTTAATATTTGGACTTTTATAACAACTAAAATAATCAATAGGTGCTATTTGAACACTACCACGAACGAATTGTTCCAAACGATCTAGACCTGTAAATCTCTTACCAAAATTTTATGACCTAGACTAGCATTCTAGGCATTGAAATAGAAATGTATATAAGATAATAGTAATAATTGTTTTTTGTTATAGTAGTATTAGTCCCTGGGCCTTCACCTACATAATTTTGTGATTACCACATATTTTATACTTCGTGATGAGCCTGTCCTTGACGAGCCTGAAAACATTTGTTGTATGATTTTTCTCAAATCGTCCGCTTTTGCGTTCGGCAAGCTCCGAAAAATGCCGATTGCCCGCGATCTTGTAAATTTGCTACCACATTTATTTTTTTTGACTGTGGAGGTTTGAAATTTGTTTTAGAATACGAGGGTAAGCTTGTCCGACCAAAATGTGTTGGCTATTGTCGAGTCCGACAACTGACATTTTGGATGTTTGGGTTGTCGGACTAGACAAAAGCAGACAAATTTTTGTCGGACAAGGTTACCCTTGTGTTCTAAATCAAATTTCAACTATCAAATATAGTTAAACAAAAAAAAAAAATTTACAAGATCCCGGGCAATCGGCATTTTTCGGAGTTTGCCGATTGCAAAAGCGGCCGATTTGGAAAAAATCGCAGAACAAATGTTTTCGGGCTCGTCAAGGACAGGCGCATCACGAAGTATAAAATATGTGGTAATCACAAAATTATGTAGGTGAAGGCCCAGGGACTATATAGTAACAATAATTTTTTGTTATAGAATTGTGTTAAATTTTTAGTTGAGTGGTTTAAGAATAAGCAAAATCATTAACTCAGAATGAAAATTCTAATGACGCTGTTATTTTGAAAATTTTTTTGTATTTAATTATAAAATTATAAACTCAATTTCACACGAACTAGTATTAACTATCCGGGTAGGAACTGCCAATGTTAAACGATGGGCCAACCTCGTGCCAGTATTGGCGAGCCAAGCCTTGGCTAGTTAATTCCGGTTTTAGTCTAGGCCAGTTGTAAATGCCTAGAGTGAACCAAGATTCAGTTTATTGTATTACGTACCAAGATTCAAATAAAAAATTGAAGATTTTAAGTGTTACCAGTTCATATTTTTATAAAAACTAACTTAACCGAACTTGAAATTTAAATAAAAATTATGATAATATTTAATTTATTGTATTTTTGTATTGAAAGAATTGGTATTTGATAAATTGGTTTGCCAGGCTTGACCCTAGTCGGATTTTCCAGGCTTGACCCAAGTTTGATTTGCCTGCCAGACTTAGCCCCCCACATCATCCCAAGCTTGGGTCGTTTGAAAATGTTAAGTCTGGCCCAAACCCCAAAAGCTGTAGCTGTTGGCCCATTAGCTAATTCTTACCCGGGTATTATAATCAAAAAATTTTCACATAGAATTATATATAAATACATTGAACTATTTCTTTCTTTATTGGTTTTTTTCCTTGTTTTGATAAATGTAATAGAAACTTTTCTTCCATAAAAAACAATTTATGCAATTTTTGCAACTTATTCTTCCTTCGCATGGTTTTTATTTGGCTTTTTTCATTAAATTTCTGCTTTTTCTTCGTTTTTTGTATAAACACTTTAATAATTAAAATTCGTTACCTTAATATTTTGACTCCAATTTTATTTCTGTGTTTATTTTTCAGCGTTCGGGGTCACCAATGTGGTGGTTCTGGGCTCTGCGATTTCTAATTTCCCAAAATCACCATCAAAGTTGTACGATTACAAATCTTGGTTTATTTATTAGTATAAATCCCAAACACAGAAATTAGTTGTGACAGAACTATATCTTAATAGATATAAAAAAGGTTGCAATAATATATATAAAATTACAAAACGTAACAATATCTTAACAATTATTTTGAGATAATCTTTAATTAAGTTTTTGGAAGTAATTAACATTTATATCAAAGCGTCTTCTTTACCTTGTTCCAAAATATTTTACACAAAACAAAACACAAGTTAAATTTATAACTGAATTAATTATTTTATTATTATTAAGTTGATGCTGCCTGGATAAAGAATTAGTTTAATTTTAATTAAAATAAACATGCCAAATTTGATTCTATCTTTCGTGAATTCTATGTTTTAAGTATTTTGCTATTTCTATATTTTTTAAAGCGGCCCGTTTTAAAATGTCGATAGCTTTGATTTTCGGAACTGTTTTTTATGGAGGGAGAAAGATACCATAAATTCACAAATACTTCGTTGCGTCTAACATGGCGATTTGTGATCGATAAATTCACCAATGTTTCTAAGAAATTTGTCGTAAGAAAACACATATATAATTTTAGATAATTTAATCCGACAACGTCATCAAGTTTGAATGGAAAATTTTATTTAAAGTACATACATATTTGAATGTTTGAATGATATATTAACTTTTATACGCGATATGTGGTGGTTCTGGCTTAGTACCACTAGATATAGAAAACGTTGTGAAAACGTTGTGAAAACGTGTGAATCCTTTGAATAATCTTTGAGTGCCTATCTCCGTCATCCCTTGAAATTCGAACTTGATTGAGAGTTTTACATCATATAATAAACTGGTTTGCATTGTATCACCGGGAGCCAAACGTTGAAAATTTTCTCTATTTGTCTGTTTAAAAAAAGTTATTTCAAAAATAGATTTTTTAAGCGCCAATTAAATTTTTAACGGCCCTAAGCCTTCATTTACATATTTGAAATCGATGAACTATTAAACAAATAAGCCAAACATTTATTTTAATAATTTATTTATTACTTATAGAAAAATATGAACAATTTATCAATTTTTAAAATATTATAAGTCGTCTAGAAATAATAATTTTACTAAAACTTTGTTAATTAATTTTATAATGATATTTTTCTTTTGTAAATTGAAATAATATAATTATTCATTATTTCTATTATTTATATACTTTTATATTTATTTTTATTGTAATGTATTATGTAATATTTTTAAAACTTATATATTTCAAAAACAAATATTGATCAAAAATTTTAAAATAAAAAATAATATATAAAAATTAAATATATATATTTTGTAAATAAAATAAAAAATCCCCAAAAAAAAAACAATATCTGAAAATTAAAAATTATTATTCGACCAATTTATTAAGTAAAATGATCTGTTTTGAAAGAATTAAATATTCAACTGAATCTTTTAAATTTTACTTAAGTTTTTCATGTTTTCATTTTTAATTAAAAAATATTGAATTAAGTAAATTTCTAGTAATAATTAAAAACAAAGTGGTATCACGCACAACAATAGTTTATGTTATTTGGAATGTTAATTATTATTGTATTACATACAAGGTCATAGATCAAATCATTAAAAAAAATAATTATAATAAAAAATAAACACAAAAAATTAAATTTTGCATTTTCATATATAAACAAACGAGAAACAATAATAAATGTAATAAAATATTAGAATTCAAATTACGCTAATTTGTTTTATTGTCCTATGAATCAAGGTATTGTGTCAACTATAAAGTTTGTGGATTGTGCATAGTTTTCAACATTTTTCAACACCAAGCGATCCAAATTTCCTATCAACTAAAGGAAGATGTGATATTTCAATTATTTTGATCTAGCGCACATTTGTACCTTTTTTATTTAGTTTTCTTTAGCTTAAGCAACTAGGTTGGAGTGATAGCTGTGGCAGGTCATAAAAGTCCAGGGTTGTATGTCCAGGGTTGGGTTCCAGTCCAGGTATGTATACAAATAATTTCCTTTTACATCAAATTTTTGATTTATTTTATTTCCTCCAATTATATTTAATTATATTTAATCGATGATTGTTAATATAGATGGAAAATTTGATCAAGATAATTTCCAATTTCTTTGTAACTTAACTTCGTAATCATTTCAATTTCAGCACATACAGGCAGATTCTGAGATAAAAGTTCTAAGCTGAGATTATTTTTTTGAAAGGAATATAGGAAAAAGAGAAGAGAGGGGGGTACGAAATTAGCACTGCGCCAGGAGGCTTCAATTTGATTAAATTTATTGAATGATTCACCTTTAGATGGATGAATATTTCACCTCAAGGCTATCATATTCCTTCCAGTAATCTGAAAAAATAATGGTTCTAGGAAGGGGTCACTCCACGTTTTTCAATTGGTACCATTTTTTTTTTTTTCAAAGTTACCCATGTTTATTTAGTGTTAATTATAATAAATTACAAATTAACGTATCTGAATATCCGAATATACCATGCCACAATTAGGGATAAGAATGGAATGTAAAATAAGTTTCTCTAAAACATTTGACGCCAACTAGAACGCCAACTTTTGAACTTTGAGGATTAAAGTCATCAGGGAAAACCCTGAAAGGTACGGCATTAGAAAGATGAGAGACTCTGTTGGAAAAGTCACGTTAGAAGGCTACAGTTCTACACCTAATAATTTGAACCGTAAAGTGATGGACCGCTACAGTTGCTCTGATGTGACGCGAAAAATTTGCAGATTTAGGTAAAAACGATTTGATCTCTCTTTGTAAAAAGTAGTCAAATCAGCCACATTTCTTCTGTGCTGCAAAGAATCAAGATCGTTAGTTAGACTTGAGTTACCCTTAAGTTTAATAACTCTTCGCTGTACAAAATCAAGGCAATTTAGACTACTATAGTAAGCTCCACACCCACCACATGTGTAAATTAACGATGCAATTTTTATGGATATCATGATTACGACGGTTAAAACTGCTTTACTATTATTTAAAGTAAAAGAAATAACTTTATTCACCAATATTAAAAATAATGTCTTCTGACGATAACACGACAACTACAAAAATTATATTATATATTCTTTTCAGTGCTACCAATAACAAAAAAATTAAATTATCTTCGTTTTTTTAGGTGCGATTACATATGAAGGGAACAGTATTCCCGGCAGGGACGTATAAAAGATAGTTTAGTTTAACATACACTTACCCACTGTCCTCCTCCTTTGTGATCTTCATAGTATTTACGTTTTCCAAATGACGATTCGTTCATCTCAACCGTTTTCCTCTCACCGTTTTTCTCTTTCTTGGCGATCATTCCGTCCTAGACCACTTCTCTACAAAATGATGACCAATCGGTAACCGTCACTTTATTGATTTTTAATTGCTTCATAATTATATGAAGGATCACATTATTTCCCATAGGTTGACAAAAGAAAAAACTTGGAGTAACGAAAGATACAACCCATCACAAAATGTTCCAACTCTGACAGAGATCATTATATTGCAAGATATTGACCTTCGTTTGCGTTTAGATATTTTCTGTCGGCAATCGGCATCTCCATAAGTGCCCATCATATATAATTAAAAAGTTTAAACATTAATTCAAAATTATAACATAATAGAGTAGGTATAACATGAAATAACATATTATATACCCGAGCAGAAATTAGTTAGGGAAAGCCTGAATACACTCAGGGCGTGATCAGGGTTGGATAGGGCAAGCCCTATTAGGGCAATCTGATCTGGGCCTGTTCCGGACCCGAATTAGAATACCCTTAAAGGGCTAACCTTATTTGGATATATCCGACCCTGATTCGATTTTTCGTATCTGACCCCTAGTTGGGCAATCTGATCAGGGCCTTATACAAAATACCTTACTAGGGTTTGCACTATTTAATATTATATTGAAAACTTGATCAGTGCCTGATCCGTTTTCCCCAATCAGGGCCTGATTGGGCAATAGCGTTACACTCATGATCAGGGCCCTATCAAACTAGGGCTAACCTGATCAGAATTCAGAGCCGTATTTGAGCCCTAAGAAATTCTAAATAAAATGTCGGTTAATATTTAAATTGACAGTTGGATCAATAAAATGAAGTAAGCAACGATCAAAATCGTTCAATATTTAAATTTGAATGGTTTCTAAATTTTAAAATGAAGGTAAGGAAGGAAAGGTAAACTAATTTTTTAAAATGAAGGTAAGCAACAATAAAATTGTTTATATTTTTTATCTTATCTGCTTACTGCAGACCTTCGATCAATGATATAGACCCTTTGGATATTTTGAATAAAATTATTTTTGGCCTTGGCGAGTGCGGTGTCATATGAAAGGTGAATTGTTTTCTCGTCTTGCGAAGGCACCGTTTTTAATTTGTTTCTAAAATTGTGTTTTTGATAAGAACTATTCTCGTAGAATATTATATACTTGGAACCCTCGACGAGCGAGTTATATTCGCACTTTTTCGACCTTTTCTCTAGTTCAAACTATTTTTTTTTATTTTCGAAATCACTTCTTATTTGCATATATGTGAAAATATTTTCCTGCCCCCCTCCCTTAACTTCAAAGACTACAAGAGACGCAAATTAAAAAATCGCAGTTATAGAAAATGTTGTAAAGATTGAAGAAAACTATAGCGGTCGGTTCATCATTCCAAATGTTATTTGGAGGGCGTTGAGAGCAGAAATTTTGAAAAAAAGTTATTTTTGACGAGGCGGTTTTTGATGTGAAACATCTATAGGCGTGACTTAATAGAAAAAAATAGTTTTGCGAATTACGACAAACGGTTTAAGAATTTTAAGCCATCACGCCTAATGAAAAATAATAAATACAAGTTCCAATAATTCGGTGTCGAAAAATATTCGCGTGTTTGTGTTTTTTTATTTACATAAAATTTAGTTTATTTACATTTTTTTGATCCACGGGTGTGACAACCCCGCGCACTCCAGTCCCTGTTATTGGCACATGAGTTAATGTGAGATATCACATACCACTGGCAATAGCAGTGAGATATCACTAGCCAAGGTGATATCTTAGGGGTGCTGGCGGATGAACTGTATTCAGTCAACGGTAGCACTCTCAATCTTAGCTAATGAATATTCCTTGATGCTGGAACGCTGTAGCTTGCTCGAAGAAACGAGCTTTCTTATAACTATATATCTGAGCTTTAATCATTGAAAAATATACTGCGTCCCATAATCAAGGATTATGCCATTAGCTGGACTATTGGCAAACCAATTTTAGTTTTGTTCCTGCAAATTTTTAAAACAAATTTGCTTTTTATCTCTTATTTTATTTTTATTTTCCCTATCCTATCACGAAATATTGGCCTATGTCATATTTTATATGTGATAGGATTTATAGTTTAGTTGTCAATTATTTAACAAAAAATATTAAAAAAACAAAAAAAACAGATTTGCGTCCATTAACATCCTTAGAACGCATGTTGTTGTGGGACCTTGGTCTTAAAAGGTTTTTATGTGTTGTTGTGACACATATTGTAATGCCTACTACACATCACATTTTATTAAAAAAAAAAAAAAAATAGAAAGACAAAAGATTCAAAAAACATTTGAAACTCGACTTTCCAACTGTGAGACGCAAGGTTCTACCGGGTAAAGCCATCTCCCTTGCTCGTGATCCTATTGTATCCTTGCAGCATCAGAACAGCGTTGGGTGTAGTATTTTCTCGTGATTATAATGTTATGTTGTCGTGGTTTGGCTGAATAGTGTTGAGCATGGCTGCTTTTCCTGCGTCTCGTCTATGTCATTTCATCATACTTGTGATGATCTCATTCGCTGTGTTCCAATTGTTTTTTGAGCTCAGCATAACTTGTACGA